>PVIA01003503.1:0-166251 GCA_004024845.1 Tonatia bakeri | reverse complement strand
CTGCTCTGCTCTGCTCTGCTCTGCACCACCCAATGGCTTCTCAGCTCAGAGCCAGCTCCTGGCCACCAAACCTGCACACTGTTCTCCTGTGACAGTACAACCCCCAGAGCTTCACACACGCCAAGGCTGGAAAGCATATTTTCTACTTCCTCTTAGAGCTAGGTGTGGCCCTAAGACTAAGTTCCTGCAATGGAACATACGTCTAGATGTCTGAAATACTTTTCTGGGATGGAACTTTACAAATAGAAACATTGTCTTTGGTTCTTTGTACTTTCTGATCATTGGAAGGAGGAGCTGGTGGCTGCAGTTCACCAGCCATCTCAGTCCCCGAGGCTGAAGTCACCTTCTCAGGGTGACAGAACCGCAAGATGGAAAGAGCTCTGTTCCCAAAGATTTCAGAAGCTGGGCAGCACGCCTGTGTCTTGATATCTTCACAAGAAAGAGAATTAATCTTCTATCTTTGTTCGGCTATTCTCCATATAAATTTTTCACCACTTGCTGCTGTACCAAATACTGACTTTTCACATGAATGAAAATAAAATTAAGATCCTTTTCATGGCCTACATGTCCCTCAGCTAATTATATCCCTTAGGTCCTACCCTTCTCCATTCAGCTACTGGACATCTTGCTGCTCCTTGGACGCATCAAGCACAGGATTACCTTATGGCCTGTGTGCTTTCCAGCCTTCAGCCTGTTCTCCTTCCCCAGGTATGCACATGTGTCCCGTCTGGCCTCTCTTGGGACCTAGTAACCACTCTACCGCACATAAAAGCACAAGATAGTCTTTCTCCATTTGCTTTACTTTTCTTTATAGCATTTTTAATCCCAGTTAATACATTATATATTTTTGTTGCCTTTATGTGTGCCTGTCTTCTCCACCAGGAGCTGCGTTCCTGGAGGTGGGCACACCATTCGTTTGCCGCTCTATCCGCCAGACCAAGGGCCATTGCAGCTGCACGGAGCGCATGTGTGAAGAACTGATTATACAAGGTCTCTCCAGAAGGTATCCAGCCATGTAATACAAAAACCACAGACATTTAGTGAAGAGGATACAAGATACAAGGAACATTGTACGTAGAACAGTGACGCCCTGGTCCCCTTCAAAGTAGGCACCAGGGGACCTCATAGACTTCTCCCAATTGCTATCACCAGCCCTGTCATATTTTCCTGAATCTCATTGACAGTCTGAAATCTGTTCCCTTTCAAAGGTGATGTTGGTTTTGGGAAAAGCCAGAAGTCTCAGGGCACCAAAGCTGGGCTGTAGGGGAGCTAAGTCACCTGGGTGATTTGATGTTTCTGTTTATATTCCAGAAATTATTCAGCAAAGAAGAAAACATTTTTTCACATTGTAGTAAAATATTATGCCGCTCCCCCCAACCCCCCCCACACACACACACAACACCCCCTGTAGATTCTTCAGAACGGCTTCTTCCTTCTGGTGCTCCCAGTGACTAGCACACCCTCTGCAAAGGAAGCCCTCCACTGCTGCTGGTGGACGGCCCCTACCTGCGAGTCTCTCTACCTGCACGTACAGTCATCCCTGACTTGAATGGAATAACACATATGGAACATTTGTCGTCGTCATCAACTGGATCTTGAGTGGCACCAAGGCCTTTTACAAACAAGCGCGTAAAAAGCCGAGCAAGAAAATTTCAGTGTCCCTTGGTTGCGGAAATGTTCAGTTATTGTCGTGGAGAACAGGACAAAGTAACAGGACTGCTCCATGCAACTTAAATTTAGGAAGTGCATTTCCACATTTTTTTTTTCAGTTTCTATTCTGACTTTCAAAACATCCAAAACTGGGATTTGTGGGGAGAAGAGCCTGGGAAGAGACATGGGAATAAAAGGGTCCTTTTCTCTCAGCCCAGCTGTGACCTATTTCCAAGCAAACAAGCCAGCTTCAAATTATGACCCCTCTGAATACCTTCACTTCACTCCCAAATGTCAATTCTTGGGGCTTCTGAGGCTAAAACAAGGGAAGATCCTGGCTGATGCCCAACTTTCTCCCTCACTAGATGCTGGCTACCAGACATAACTCAGCAATAACATTACAGTAATTGGAGCCCATTAGTCTGTGTGCTCAATGGCGGGGACCCAGAAACAAAGGAACTAGTCCTTTGGCAAACTCCTGTGCTTCAAACAGAAAAGTAGGAAGGACAGATCTCACTTGGGGTGTAGAGCCAGATGAAGGGCCCCAAATGAGATGGAGTCTATTGTCACTGGGCAGAGGAACATCATTTCTTTTTATAGCTGACTTTGAAGGACATGTTTTTGGACCATAAACTCAAATTGCTCCAAGTCTGTTAGCATATACGGGTGGCCAAAAGTAGGTTTATTAACTGTGAACTGTTCCTCTCAAGATAATACCATAGAAAATAGCAAGGCTCCACCTGACCGGTGTAGGAACAGAAATCCAATTTTTGTGACTGGATTCATTTTCTTAATTTTGCTTTTCCCCATGTAAATAGATTTGTATTATTTCTGCCACCTCTATATGTACTTCTTTCACATAAAAAAATACTTTGTTTTTTCTTTAGATAAAAGAAAAAGCTGTTGCTGCTTTTTTCTTTAGATGAAAGAAAAAACTGTTGCTGCTTCCAACAAACTTATCTTGTATTCAGATAAAGGGTTTTGGCTGCCCCAACTCAGGAACTTTCAAGGGACAAGGCTGAAAGTGAGATTAGAGTATAATTTAATCGTCATTGTCTGAATTTCAGGAGCCGTTTTCACAGCCTAGATGACTTCGAGAAGCAGACTTCTTGTGCCCTCTGGGCTGCCTGACCTACAAGAGCGCAGAGGTTGGCTGCAGTGCCACCAGGCAGGCGAGGTCGGTCCCACATGACAGTGGGAGCTGCTGGCCCCTGTGTCCAGCCATACACTGTCCCCTGACACTGCACGGCCTAGACCCTACTGGTCCCCTTATCTCCTGCTCCACCTGGAGGGACTGTGATGGCTCTGGAACCCCCATGAAAGAAACAAATACACGAATACAAAGAAATATGACGGGCAAGTGGTGGGAGCATGAATATGTACTCTGGTATTTTGTGTGTGTGGATATATTTTTATAAGTGTGCAAGGTTTTGACTATGGATTTATTTCCAAAATAAAACAACCTTTTTATTGTCAGCATAAAACTAAATGGCCCTTGTAGCTATGGTTGGGTACAACGAGTGGTTTAATATAAATAATTGCCATGTCTTATGTAACTATAGCAGCACAAAATAAAGAGCCTTACGGTCAGGTGATGTTAAGTTTGTACATGAATACTGCCAACCATTCACTGATGAGGAGAAACTTACAAGCATGTATTGTCATTTAGTTCAGAATGGGAAACATATGTATGCGTACAAGGTGGGGCAAAAGTAGGTTTACAGTTGTTTGTATGGGACATAATACAATAATTAATGAATAATACTAAAAGAAACTGTGTGTTGCACACTTACAACCATTGACCTATTGCCCCCCCCCCTACGTACACATATTCTTCCCTGACAAACACTGTCCGGTAAAATGTTAGACGTGCAACTCGCCCTGCTCTTTGCTCACTTACTAACGGTTTTTGCTGACCTTCTGTGTTGACTTTCTATCTGAACCTGAGGTTACAAAGAAAAAAACCTCTATCATGTTCTCTTCTATTCAAATCATTTAACGCTTAGACTAGTCAATTGATTCAAACACTTTTGAAATATTTCATTTTGAAAAAATTATAGATTCTTAGGGAATTGCAAAGATAGAACAGAGAGGTCCCTTTCACCCTTAATGCCTCCCAATGGTTGCATCTGAATTCCAGAACAGTATCAAAAGAAGGAAACTGACATTAATTAGTATAATGTGTATTTATAGTGCCAAGACTCTTACCATATAGGGGTGGCCAAAAGTAGGTTTACAGTTGTGAGTACACAAAACAGTTTATTCTTGTGCTGTTATTTATCAATTACTTTATTACAGCTGTAAACCTACCTTTGCCCACCTTTGTGTATCATACATTCATGTAACCCCTGAGATACAGAACTAACCCACCCTCACACAGATCTCCCGGATGCTGTCTGTCTGCAGTCACAGTCCCCGCTCCCTCCCAGCATCCCTGAGCCCGAACTAACACGGGTTTGTTTTTCTCTAGCATGTTGTCATTTTGCGACTGGCATGGAAAGGGAATCATATCTTTTGAGATGAGCTTTTTTTCACTCAGCACGGTGTCCTTGAAATCCATCTAAATCGTTGCATGTATCGACAGTTAGTTCCTTTTTATTGCTGAGTAATATCCCACCATATGAAGTGAGCACAGTTTGTTTAAATAGTAATCTAATGTAAGGCATTCTGCTTGCTTCCTGTACTTAACTGTTATAATTAAACCTATCTGTAGTCATGTTTTTTGTGTATGTGACGGCATGTACTTTCATTTTGCTGGATAAATAAATGCCTAGGCATGTGATTGCTGGGTCATATGAAAAGCATATGTTTATTATTTTAAGAAACCGCTACATTCCCTCCCAGAGTGACCGTATATTTCCATGAGAAACGTATAAGAGATTTTTCTTCTGTGCATTTGGTGTTGTTAATATTCTGTATTTTAGCTATTCTCGTAAGCATGTAGTGATAGCTCACTGTGATTCTAATTTGCATTTCCTTAATGGCTAGTGACAGTGGGCATCTTTGGGTGTGCTTATTTTCACTTATGTATCCTCTCTGGTGAAATGTCTCTTCATGTCTTTTACCCTTTCTCTGCTTGGATTATTTATTTTGTTGTTACCATTGAGTTTTAAGGTCCTTTATGTATTAAATATGAGTCCTTTCTTAGCTATGTGGTTTGCAAATATTTCCTTCCAGCGTGTAGTTAATCTTTTCATCCTCTTAAGAAGGTTTTTTGCAGATTAAAAGTTTTTAGCTTTAATGAAGTATCACTTATCAATTTTTTTCTTTTATGGTTTGTTCCTTTAGTGTTATGCCTAGGCACCAAGTCCTATGTCCCAAAGAGCTATTTTATCCTATTTTTCTTATAAGGGATTTATAGGGTGTTCTTTGTACTATCAATTTTTTTTATCACAGTTAAAGAAATACATACATAAATTTCACCATCTTAACCATTTATAGGTATATAGTTCAAAAGTGTTAAGCATATTTACATTGTTGTAAAACAGATCTCAGAACATTTCATGTGGCAGGACTGAAACTTTATACATAAAAACAATGGCTTCCTCCCCCACCCCGCCTCCACCCACCCCCAGCCCCTGGTAACCAGCATTCAACTTGGTTTTTTCCGACTCGGCTGCTTTTGATGCCTCACAGAACTGGAATCATATGGTGTTGGTCTTTTTGTGACTGGCACAGTTCACTCTGCATACTGTCCTCAAGGTTCATCCATGCCACAGGTGTGTGACTAAAGACCCTTTTTAAAGCCGAATGTATTCCATTGTATGAATATACTATGTTTTGTTTACTCATTCACCCACGAATGGGCATTTCTGTTGTTTCCACCTCTTGGTTTCCTTCCATTTCTGTTGTAAATAGTTCTGCTATGAGTGTGGGTGTGAAAGATTTATACTTTTAAGCTTTATCATTCAATCTGTGGTCCCCTTTGAGATAATTTTTGTAACATGTGTGAGGGTGAAGATGAGGTTCATCTTTTTGGGGTATCCAATCTATCCAGCAGCATTTGTTGAAAAGACCCTCTGGCAGGCAGTCACTGGATGGGGCTGCTCTGAGTTCTGTCCCATTGTTCTGTGTCTGCCAATACCACACAGCCTGGGTGAAGGCAGCTGTGCAGGAAATCTTTTTTATTTTTTTTTAAATATTCCTCTACCTTTTGTATATTTTGAGTATCTTTTCATAACAAAACATTAAAGGAAGTAAACATTTTCAATCTCTTTTACTGTGCTGTGTCTTTTTTCCTTTTCATCGAATTTATTAGAGTGACATCGGTTAATAAAGTTATATCAGTGTCAGGTGTACGATTATGTAATAATACATCATCTGCGTATTGTGTTCACTGCCACAAGTCAAGTCTCCTTTCATCACCTTTTCTCCCCTCCACCCCCCTATCCCTGTGGTCATCACCCCACTGTTGTCTGAGCCTCTGAGTGATTCCTCCAATATCATTCTGACTTTTCAAAATTGTTTTAGTTATTGTCTTTCTTTTCCCTTTCCAACTATATTTTAGAATAATCTCGCCTTTATCTTTAGAAAAAATCTTGCTGGGATATTTACAATTGCATTAAATCTGTGTATTGCTTTGGGGAGAATTGTCATCTCTGTACTTTGTTGAGTCTTCCAGCCATGGACGCCCTGGTGGGTATGTGTTTGTTTAGATCTTTGATTTCTTCCATAGTGTTTGTAGTTTTCAGCACGGGAGTCCTGTGCATATCGTTTTATATTTATACTTAAGATTTTTAATTTTTATTTTGAGGGATTATACTTGCTCTATTCTTAATTTCAGTTTCCATGTGGTCATTGCTTTATATAAAAATGCAATTAATTTTTGTGTTTCCTACTTGGGTCTTAAGACATGAATGCATTCATTTATCAGTTCTAGGAGTTTGGGGTATATTTCATAGGATTATTCTCTTTTTTAAAAATAATTTTCATTTTTTTCCACATTTTTTGTTGTTCAAGTACAGTTGTCTCCATTTTCCTTAGTATTTTTTATGTTGACCATCATTTCGTCTGCAAATAGGTACACATTTCTACCATCCTTTGGAACCTGTGAGTCTTTTATTCCCTTCTCACACGTTATTGCGTTCTCCGAACTCCCGCAGTGCTGGGCAGCAGTGCAGATCAGAGTGCCTCTGCACCGTCCCAGTCACTCAGGAAGAAAGCCTTCCGTTTTCACCACTGAGGATGATGTCAGTCATAGGATCTTTGTAGCTGTTTTTCATCAAGCTGAGGGTGTTCTCCTCTGTTCTGAGATGTTTGAGTTTTTATCATGATTGGGTATTGAAGTTTATCAAAGTTCAGGTAGAGAATTCATGATTTGTGGTATAACAAGAGTTTTTACTGCAGCCTGGATGTTTTAGGTGTTAGGAGACACTTTGCTAGGAAAGAGGGCACATTGCCCCCTTTCTGCCAGGTGGAGCTGGAAATGCAGGTTCTTCATTTCACCTGAGAGGAGGACTCCCTTCTCCCCTAGGGAGGGAGGGAGAGTTCAGGCTGCCCTGGGTGGGGCGGGGTGACCACCAACCAGCTGGGGTGCAGGTCTCAGCCTTTGCTGCTGGCTGTGGGGGTGTTTGGTGCGAGTACAATAGTTACTATCTAAATGTTTTCCTGTCTTGCTAGATTTCTCCTTCCCTAGGTCTTTGCCTAAAGAGAGCAGGATCCGGGTAGAGCCTTCTGCATCTGTAACCTTTGGAGCAGTATGTCCAGTCTGTTGGCCCCTCTGACATCTAGTCTGGGATACACAAGGCAGAAAGAAAAATCCGGGATCTCACTGGTGCGTTGCACCTGGTGCCCCCCAGTCCCTAGCTGGTCTGCATTCTTCTCTTCACCCTTTAGTATTTTCCGCTAAAATGTCTTTGCTTAATAAGGCCATTGGCTGTCAAGTGTACTCAGGAGGACGGCCAGGGGAGACCGTATGGACTCCATCTTCCCAGAAGCTGGTCTCCCCAACCATGCTTTCTCACTCCGGCCTCTGCCCCAGTGAAGTAAATCACTCCCTCATGCTGGCTGGCCTCACATGCTTCACGGCACCAGCAGCTCTTTATTAACTAGTAATCATTTTAATATGGATGTAGTTATTTCAATTAAGGTAACAATCAAGTATAATACATAGTGAAATAGGCTATTACTCTGCCTAATCTTTTTTTCCTCGATTCTTGGAGTCATTCAAATGCCCCATTCAGAATGCCAATTCTGTTTTGTAGCAGTAGGCATTGTCGTAGAAGACGGATTTGGAAACCAATTTTGCTGCATCAATTTAAAATGACACTGCAATTAAAAAAAAATCTACTCAGGACAAGCCAATATGTTCTAGACATTAATTTCATTTTAAATGTCTGTTTATATCAAAGCCATGATTGTCTTTTAAATTGTCCAAACATTTGGTATGTTTTGAAAATTCCCTTCTAACTTCCTATGTGAGGTGTCAAAATATAGAGGGCCATTTCTGGCACTCTTGTTTGTAGGGCTTGAGAAGAATGAATTGTTTTGAAAAGCTTGAATTTTCTCTGAGTATAACCAAAGAAAATGATTAGTATTTTCTATCATCCAGTGCCTTTAAATGCACTTTTTAACCACTAGGAACATTTAAAATTGAAAGCATGCTTTCTAATATTCACTTAAATTTTTAATTCAGAGTAAACGTATTGAATTTAATCATAAGTCATATGCAACACAAGTTTTTAAGACATTCCAATAGAGACATTTTCTGTGCTATTTACATAATACAGAAAGTCATTAATGAGAATTTAGACACATACAGCAGAGAAAGAAAACATGACAGGAAATATATCTTAATAAATCCGTGATTCTTTATTTTAAAAAAAAACAGTAAAGTTTATGATCAAATTTATACTGTGAGAGATAAGCAACTAATATATACTGCAGAATATTTTTGTACATTTAATAGCTCTAAGTCTCAGTTTCATTTTACAAATACATTTTAGAAAAATAAGAATTTGAGCTCAATTACTTTCTGAAATAAATTACAGACTAAACAGCAGAATCACTTTTCATGAACAGACATTCTCCAAGATCATAAATACCACACAAAAGTAATACATAGATTCTAACCATACATTCCCTAAACAAGTTTCCTGAGCATTTTCCCTTTTGGGATATGAGAAAGTAGGAAATGCAGATGTTACGGGAGAGCCATGGGATTAGAAGTAATTTTGACAACACCATCATGAGCGATCACTGATTCCATAGGTGAATCTTACTGCACAGGCATCGCAGGCGCCCTGACCCATTGAGAACCACACAGACGTCAGTATGAGGGCACATTAATCATGAGAGTAGACGAGCGCGCAGAGTCGTCCAGATCACTTCACCAGTCATCGAAAACAGGACTCCTTTTCCCAGTTTTTCCCACACCTTCGAATCATACTTTTGAATGCTGATATGTTTTAAATTATTACTGGAAAGTAATAAATCTTGAAGCTTACTAAATTATCTCATGATAGGCACTTCTCAGTAGTGAGACTGATACGGTATTTGGTAAAGACAGTTCTTTCCCTGAAGTGGATTTGTGTCTCCCATTCAAACTCGCAGCTGCAGTCACGGGTGCCTGGGCTAGAACATCCAAAAACTAATCCACTCTTCCCTGCAGCCTAGAAGTGTGACCGTCCGGCCCGACTGCTGTCTGTTGTCCTGCTAAAATGGTAAAGAGCAGCCTCCTTCATCCCCAGTGTTTGCATGATGCATTTTATGACAGCATTCACTACTGAGAAGTAGAATTAGGGTGGTGGGAAGACCGCAGTGCACTGATTCCCACCACGCGGCAGAGGCATAGGCGTGCCAGAGCGCAAGGCCCAGGAGCCCTTCCAGATGACATTATGGGACTTGTTATTTACCTGCCCATCTGAAGGAGTGACATTTTTTTTAAAAAAGATGATCGATAGACAATAGTCTCATTTTCCAAGGAACATATTAAGTAGCAAGCCAGAGCTCTCCAACATGGCTGTTAAAGCTAGACTCTTGAAGTGGGTCTCCTTGGATGTCAATCCCACCTCCAAACAAACTCTGTAGGGCTCCATTTACTCATCTATGTAAAAGTAAATGGTAATAGTTCCTACACGTAGGATGATAGGGAGGTTAAATGAGATAATTACACATTTCAAAACATCAAGCACAGTGCCTGTCACATGCTAATTGCTCAAGGCCTGCCAGTCATTGTTATTCAATGACATTACATATCCTCAAAGAACTCAGTTGACAAGCAGGGCACGGAGATGACCTTCCTCCCTAATATCCTGTGAGAGAAGTGTACAGGGAGAGTCCCAGTTTTCTCATCTATGCTAGAGTAGGATAAATTCAGCCTATCAATCAAAAATCAAAGTAGGTATTTCATAAATATGTATAATTTAAGATTCCAAAATTGTCTCATTTATCTATTTTTCAGTTATTGAATAAGTAGTAGTTTAGAGCATGCTATAAGTAGGTTTCTGTGCCTTCTTTTTAAAAGATTTTATTTATTTATTTTTAGAGAGAGGGGAAGGGAAGGCAAAAGAAAGGGAGAGGAACATTGATGTGTGGTTGCCTCTTACATGTCCCCTACTGGGGACCTGGCCCACAGCCCAGGCATGTGCCCTGACTGGGAATTGAACTGGCAACCCTTAGGTTCAGAGGCTGACTCCACACCAACTAGGTCAGGTTTCTGTGCCTTTTAATTAATACTGGAACACATACGTGAATGTATTTCTACCTAAAGGTGAACAGCGCTACTGTGGAGTGAGTCCCAAAATCACTGCCTTGCCTATTTCATTTACAGTGGTTCATTTTCTAGGAAGAAGTCTAACAGTCAGGAAATCATTCCGCATAACTCTGTTTAAATGCCTCAAAGGTGAAGACCCAAGGAATAAAGACGCAGAATGAAAAATTTTTTTCTTTGATGAATTTGATTCAAGATAAACTTTCAGTCATCAAAACTAAACAATTAAAATGTTCCAAAAATTTCTTTAAGGTGGAATGTTGAATTAGATTCTGAGATATTGTAAGATACTATAAAGTACTGATGGGGAGGAGGAATGAGAAATTCAGTGGAGTGGGCACATACCGTATTTTGTCGTGTATAATGAGCACATTTTTGCCCAGATTTTTGAGGGAAAAGTAAGGATGCACATTATACATGGGTAGCACTAATTCTGCATGGGCAAATTATACATGGGAATCAGTACTAAAACATGGGTGTGTATTATGCACGGCAAAATACAGCATACCAACACTCGCCAACAATACCATGCGAAGGAGCACAGGGCTCCTGTTCTTTATATTCAATGGAAATCTACACACTGGCTTACTAAAAGAAAGGATAAAATTCAGATTAAAATCTGTACTGTCCATGAAAAATAGAGTAAAATAGGAATTTAAATTAGTCGAAAGCAACATACTCTAATAGTTTAGGAATCAGAACTCTCTTTGCTCGCTAAATATTAAAACCTTATTAAAATCAGACAGGACTTTTTATTTTATCACTGTGTGTTTTTTCAAAGTACTAGAAGCAAAAACTAAAGTTCTAAAGTCTTGCTTATCTCTTAAAAAATTTTGTATTCTGATGTCACAATTTAGATTGTTTAGGAATTCAGTGGAATTCAGTTAGATTGTTCTTCTAACAATAAGAACAAATTTATGAAATTTGATTGGTTTTTACTGATACATTTATCCATTCATCACACATTTCATGACATCTCAAATGCATCCTCTCTGTGGTAGATCAGGACACAAATGAAAGGCACAAGAATCCAGGAAGGAGACAAACATACATATATTTGCAATACAGGGCAATAAACACAGAGACGGGCAGCTGTTAGAGCACATGGGATGGCCACACTCCGCCAGCTATGAGGATCCCTCCAGGAAGTGGCGGGAGCAATGTCTTGAAAGCTAACCTTGACTCGGTCAGTGGGGAGGGGTTCGGGGATGGCCTCCTGAACCAAATCTTGCTATGCCAAAGCTAACTCAAGACATTGGAGAGAGATTAGGAATTTGCGAAAGGGCAGTCCTAAGAAATGCCAAAGGTGAGCCTGCAGAGGTTCGACAGGGAGCTCCCACATTAGGTTACATGGAGGAGAGATTTGTGTTTTAGAAAGGCGATTTAGGCAGCAATGGAAAAAAAAAAGGATGAAAAGAAGCTGAGACTGAGGCAGGAAAATCAAGAATTCAGTTGCTGTGGCTGAACAGGGTGAGGCAGGGGAGGCAGCGGGTGGGTCAATTGAGCTGTCAGAAACTGAAGGAAGAGCGGTTCATGGCTCACACACTTAGTTAATAGAGAAGAAAATATCACAATGGGGTCTAGGTTTTGGCCTAATAAATGGAGGGGAAAGAGGAAGACTACAAAGGGAGAAGATTTACATTCCAGTATAAGCTAATCTGAAAGTATCTGGGCATTTTATGACATTAAATCTACTCAGTATGCTGCAAACCCCTGTTAGCTGGAAAGAGTGATAGCGTTTCCCATCCAGGACCTACATGTGCGGTGGTTTCCCTATTTGAGCTTCTCTGCTCACTCAGCATTTTCAGTCAACTGACGATGGGTCGGTATGAGTCAATCCATGTATCATCGCTATCCGGTTACTTAATGGAAGCTTTTCGTGTTTAATCTATTATCAGCGGAATAATTTTCCAGAAGCCCTCCAGAGAGACTCTGAAAAGCCAAAATTCACCTTTAATTTTTCTGAGTGCTTTTTCTTTTTAAAGTTACTGAACTAAGTTGTCTTTGCTGGAAAAATAGCAAGCCACTGCCATTTGAAAATTCAATTAACTCCGTAAATATTCCAGATCACTTGACCTCAGGGCAGCAATTTTTCTTGCTTGAAAAGTATTTTGGCCTTTACAGTAGTAGCAAAATGTTGAGGACGTACACTGTGCCCGAGCTACAAATTGCCTTTGGTTGGTACATACCCAGTCACACATGTGCTGTGTTGAATTGAACTCGGCCAGATAACAGGTCTAATTTCTCACCGAATTCAAATTGTTTAGATTAACTAAGTGAACTGATGAGTACTCTGTCATCATATAGATACCACTTACAATTATGTTACCAAAATAATAATTGGTGAAACCAAAATAAATGCACGGCTATGGCTCCAGAATAAAATGAGACCTGTCATTACTGAAGGGATGTTTTCTAGTTCAACAAAACTTGTGCATAGAGCTGACACACTTCACACAAAACCCTACTACAATGAAATAATGCACAGCTTCCAAGTTACTACTTTATGTGGATTAGTTACACTAGTGCTATTTTTAACATTACTTAGGATGCCATATAAATTATAAATTTCACTATCAGGATTTAGGATACTTTTCTCAGACAACACATAGCATAAATTTCTATAAAGTTTTTTTTAACTCATTAAACTCCTCTTTTTGGCATTCTAATCCCCTAGTCACCAAGAACTGTGGGTTCCTTGCCAACACCCCAAACTTCCCTCTGCTTCTGACCATTCTGTGAGCAGTGGGACACGGGACCCACACCATCAAGATGCCCAGCAGCTTTTATGTCATCATCTTCAACCCAATCCAGTATTCCGCAGCAGGATTCTAATGTCCTCATCAAAGCCACTGACAAACGTTCATGTCTATTCAGAGTTCACGTGCTTTGGTTAGAGTGATTTTATAGTATTTCAGTTACATATGCAAGAGCTGCTAAGTAGTCTATCCTTGAAGAAACGTCTAAGGCGTTTGCAGCATCATAGAAGCACTCCAGTACTTCTGGATTTCAGACAGAAGAGTTAGGATTGTAAGCAGTAATAGTGCATTTTTAGGTACTGAGCCAGCTGTGGACACCAGGGAACCAGGAACCCAGTCAAAGATGCCAGGGAACCATGAATCTCACAAGCATTCTTGTAGCAGTGCTGCATGATGACGACATGGCCCTGTGCTGGACAACATCAGTACTCGGTGGGCTTAGGAACCCCGAAACCTGTGGCTTTAAAAGAATGCTCTTGGTAAAGACTAAGAATCACTTCAGCTGCTGCGGGGAAGTAGTGCAGATGTGCGGAGTACGGACTGGGACAGATGTTTTTGTGGTGACGGAGGTTGGGGAAGTGCATGGTTCTATTTCCTTGTCCTAAACCAGTATGCTTAAAGGAAAACAGCGTTCTTCTTGTGACTGCAAAGAGTAACCATCAGTAGCAAAGGCAGGAAGTACTCACTTCGGAGTAAAGACACACTTTCCTTCAAGGTGACAGAAGGATGAACTTTACATGACTATTATTGCAGTTTTATACATAGTAAGCACAATTAGGGAAAACACTTTTCAAGGCAAATGGCAAAGGCTTTCTTTTTAACAAATTCTTTGGTTGTAAGTGGGTCTTGAGTGACAATAGCTCTATGAACTATTACCTGGTTTTGCTAGTGTCTGGTCTGTGTCCCCTGAGAACCAGATGAAATTATCATCCTGGGTTAGAGCTCCTAGAACATAGTTAATGATTTACCTTGCTTTTATGTAAATAATGACAGAACGAAAACATCTTTAGGTCTGAGATAGCATCTATTATTCATGAAGCTGCTGCTGAACATACTGCTTAAACTCTTTATTCTTTTAAAAAATAAAAACTCAGATGTTCTTAACAGGAAGCATAGATGAGGCAGGAATACAAACTCTCTGGCCATCTTCCCATGACTGTTGGCGTGATGCCTCTCATTCACTGGCCACAGATTCCTGAGTCGAACAAAACACAATGAAACTTCATTAGCACGTCCCAGTTAATATGATGTAGTGACATCACCACTTTAGCAAAGCAAAAACTGCTGGGGAGGGGTGATCCGAACTATTGCAAAACCAACCGTTCCTACTCTCACTACTGGGGGAAAAGTACTGATGCATTCTGAAAAGGTAATATGAACCAAAAATATGGGAATATGTGAGAATAAAAGAGGAGAATCCAGAAAAATTGAGAGGGGGGGGAAATAAGAACTACATGAAAAACTGTAAAAGAAAACAGCCCGTGGTGACAAGAGAAAAATACTGCATATAGGCAGTGCAATAGAGTTACTTTTAGATTGGTTCTCTTGTGGGAAAAAATGTCATTTATTTTTGTATAACTATATATTTTCCCCCATAATATTGTAAGCAAGCATGTCCAAGCACATAGTGATTGACTAGGTCTTTAATGAAACAAACAAACAAACAAACAAAAATCAGCTGGATTAATAGACAGCCTATATATAATGGATTTTACCTTTTACTTGGAATACCATTTAGAAGTAACTTACATTTTTCCTGTGCCTGGGGACATTATTTTCTATACCATTGCTATCATCTGATTTCCTGCATTGAAAATAAAAAAGGAAATCACTAGATGTTTACACTGCATAAAATTAAGTCAGTAACTATCCCTCTCACAGCTACCAGGTTAATGTGAAAGGTAATTACAGATAGAATTACAGATAGGTAATTACAGATAGAACTCTTAAAAATGTTTGACTTACAATGTTGATTGTTTTTATGCCATTGATTTTGTTGCCATAGATGACAGTGACAAAGGGCTGTTTATTTTACTCAGAGGGAGAGTTGCTTCTCCCTGAACATGGGTGGGGGCTTGGGGACACGGCTATGATGTGTGTGTTGCTTCAACACATGTAAGATAATGGCCCGGTTGGGAGCTCAGCCAATACGTGAGATACAGGTGCTATAATTTGACATGTTTATTACATTGAATTAGAGGCTACACATGGTTCTTTATCTACCCTGTGTGCATCAGAGCAGGGATACAAGTCTGGGCTTCAGACTCCGAAGACAGGAGTGACTAAACTAGCTAACAAGGATGGATAATGAGTGCCTTTCTAGGTCTTATGGGCAGCTTTGAGCTCAAGCAGCTATTAACATCAGAGAATAAACTCAACCACCAAATCAATTATGTGAGAACTTGGGGGCAAGTCAGGCAGACGAGACTATGTGGGTGAAATATCAGAGTGGATCAGATAATTAGGGAGGGCCTCGCTAGACTATTTGAATGAGTACTCAGACCAGCCTATTCAGATGTTACATGTTTAGAGTTATTTTAAAAAAACATTTTCACCAACAAATCACTGGTTTCTAAACACACATGTATGTAAATAAACATTATATATAAAATGTATTGGTACATAATATTTACTTTTGTCAAAAATAAATTTATTCCTAACTAAGAATTCTGAAAGTGCATTGGTCCAAATGATTTCAAGGACCCTTGACCCTTGCATGAAATCTAAGGATAAAGCTGTAACCTACAGATGAGAAAAACGAAACAGTGATCTTGGTGGAGCAGTATAGGATGGAAAAAATGATGTACAATATCCCAATTTCAAAAAACAGAAAAAATTAAGGCATCATACTAGAAATCAAAACACTCCAACATTGCTAAGGTATTCTAGAAAAAAATATTTTTTAAGTATTCCTTAAATAGGGTAGGCTACATGAATAAGAATTGAATTATTGAGAAGTGATAGCCTGCTCCACGTTGTTTGGGTACCAGCCGTTCAGAGCGTGTCCTAAACAGATCTGTTCAGTGTGCTGAGCCCAGAGCAGCGCCCCCGGTCACTGCAAGGGGATGCTCGGAAGCACCAGGGAGGCTGACCTGGCGGCAGGGGGAAAGCCAGGCAAGGCTGAGACTGTTCAGACATCGTAATGACTGTCACGTGTTTCATGAGACTTTGAGTATAAGAGAGGGACTCCATACATGGGAACCAGAAAGATGAGGAGTTCACATTAATATAAACAAGAGGCCCAGGTTGTCCAGAAAGAGGGACGTTTGACTCTCTTCCAACTGGGAGCGTGTGACTCTAAGGCAACACTTTTATTCCTAGATGGGGTTGTAGGACCCCTGATGTAATTATTTAATGGCCTTAATTTAGAACTTCATAGAGCAATAACTTATTTCACCTGCCATTTGTGAACTGAGTAAAAATAACCATGTTGAATAATGTCTACAAATATCTAAATGACAATGGCACACTAGTGCCCTACTCTGGAAGTGTGGCGACAGCACCCACACCTCAGAGCTCCTGCCTGCTGACAGAGAGGAAATTTAAGTGCAATTTTTTGTTGGTAACAGTTGGCTAGGTCTCTAGTTTCTGCTTTCCTCTGGTCTCATCTCATTTTCCTGGTCTCCAGTCCTCGATTCTGTACTCAGATTTTTCGAAGTGTTATTGACATAAACACTGTATTAGTCTCAGGTTCACAACATAGGGATTCAGCATTTATAGACCTTACAATGTGTCACCACAGTAAGTACAACAGCCATCTAACCCTGTACAATGTGATTATGATATTGTGGACTATTTTCTCTATGCTACACATTATATCCCCGTGGCTTATGTATAGGCCCAGAAATAAATCAGGGAAAGACAAATACCATATGATTTCGCTTATATGTGGACTCTAAGAAAGAAAACAAAACAAATGAACAGACAAAGCAGAAATGGACTCAGAGACAGAGAACAAACAGATGGTTGCCAGAGGGGAGGGGACGGATGAAGAAGATGAAGGAGAGTAAGAGGGACAGACTTCCAGGTGTAAACTAGATGTTGCTGCCCCTGTCACTGGGCTCTGTCACCCAGTGCTCTGGTTTGGGGGAACGGAGCTTCAGCACACCAGGCCCCATCCCAGTAAGCTCTGTCCCAGCCCTTGTCACACTCGGCTCCACAGAGAGGGGGCTGTGCCAGCCAGTGGCATGAGCTGGGTGCCTTCCAAAGTAATGACTAGTGGAATTCTAGGCCAGTCATTTTCAACATGACAGGAAGTCTGCACCAGTGATTGACATGTGAGAGAAATGCAGACGCCCAGGCACCAAGCCTGGGGATCGGACCTGGAGATCCAGGAAGGTCTGAGTCACTGAGCTGAATGATCACTCAGAGACCCTAAGTGATCGAAATACAGCCAGGGTTGGGTATCAGCGCTTCGCACGATACTGCTTCCTCGTGGTTACCGAACACCTTCTGAGCATCAAATCCCCAAGCCAGGCACTTTACGGATATAATACCCTTTAATCCGACTGCCTTGTATTGTAAGTACCGACATTAAACCCATTTTCTGAGGAGAAAAGGGAAGCACAGGAAAGTGGAAGTCGCAGTGTGGGACAGCCCAGTGACAGCAGGCCAATTCCAGATGTTTCACCGCGGCATGGACAGAACGGAACATGCACGTAACACACTTGGGGGATTTCCCCCGACTATAAACATTTTATCCTATTTCATGATTTTCTGTATTTCTCTCATGTGAAAATGAATCTAGAAAAACTGCTACTTACAGCTGTTCAATTTGTTCAAATTCTTTCCCTTCACCTGTGCAACAAAAGAAGCATATAAATGTTAATATGAAGATTGGTTGATGACTCTTACGGAGCAGTACGTTCAATTGAGCTTTCCCCTGAGCTAGAAACACAGCGCTGTGCTGTTTCCCCAGGGAGTGAGAGAGAGACAAGCAACACTGGTCAGCTGCCCTGCCCCCTGTCCCATCCTGCGGCCCCCCTGCTCTCCACACCTCACCTGACGTTTCTGTCATGCAACGTCTACTGCCTTGGATTCTCAAGACAGGGTGGACTGACCAATTAATTAAAAATTATTTAAGTTATTAAAAATGTAGCACAAAATCAGGAAAGCATACAGAATCAAAGATAACTTTCCTGAGAGGGGAACATTGGTTTCTCAACCTGCCATCCATCAGGCGGGGGCTATAAAAACCAGCAACTAACAGGATAGTGTCTCTTTCATGAGAACTCTACAATGCATGGGAAAATAATTTTAAATGAGTTATCTACCTGAAAAAGTAATTGTTTGTCTTTTATATAAAGCTACTCCAGAATTTCCCAATGCACAGTCCACTGCCAAAGCACATATCACCTTACCTGGTGTATAGGGACCAGTAATTCCAAAGGAAAAGGGGGAGAAGATCTATTTCAATACTGAAATATTTTTGTGAGTTGAAATAGGAAGACCATCAACGCAAGCCCATAACTCACCGTCACCACTGATATTAACATAAATATCACCCCAAAGAACAAAAACTAGATTTCCCCCCAAAACCCTAAAGCCCCAGTAATGTATTAAGCCATAACATGAGAATATTATCTAAAAAAATTAAAATAAATCCTACCTGGGCGATTTTTCTTCTTTTGGGTGTACATTTCACAAAGCAGAATAACAGTCACTAAAATAACCACTTCCGCAGCTATTGCAAGAAACGGTTTGAGGGGCACCAGGTAACTCAGCACGACCAGCTCGAGGTGGTCTTCGATCTCACCCAACGGGAACACGGCGTGGCATCTGTAGGTCCCCTGGTCATCCTCAGAGAGGTGCGTTATCTTGAGCCTCGTTTCATTAACATTCGTCCCAGTGATCACATACTTATCGGTCATCTGAGCATCAAGAGGAACCTAATAGAAGGAGACATTGAAACCCATTCCTATCGTACTGCATACAAGCTAAATCAGGGGTGTCCAACCTTTGGGCGTCTCCGGGCCACACTGGAAGGAGAAGAGTTGTCTTGGGCCACACAGTCAATGCAATGTGACATGTAATCACACCCAAAAAATCTCATCATGTTTTAAGTAAATTTACGGTTTTGTGTTGGGCCGCACTCACAGCCATCTTGAGCCCCCGGGTCGGCTCAAGGTTGGACACCCCTGCTGAATGGTCTAGTTGGGAGCAAACGCTCTGAGATAGTGCCAAGGAAACTGCTTACCAGAAAAGGACACACTGAAATTTGTGAGAAGTTATACATAGCAGAGCTCAAGTCCTGTCAGAGTTTGGTCTCCGAGAGGCAGCAAATGGAGAAGTAAATTTTGTTTTGCATACTTAACACCGAAGGCTCAAAACTGCAGCACGCAGGTCGTCACAGGTAAATACTATGTGAGAACTAAAAATACAGAAAAATTCCAGCCATCTAGGCTTCACGTTCTAACTCCTGACTAGCTGTTCAAAGAACTTTCTCCTTCACAAGCACAGGCATACGTCAAATTCAGGATTAAATTAAGGAAGCTGTTAAATGCAATTGCTCCTACATGGAGGATCGCTGGCTCCTGACATTGGGAGCTCCCCCAGCTGGAACTGAAGAGGAAATCTCTAGGCCTTTCAAGATGGTCCAGAAGGACTGGCAGAAATCCCCAGGGAGCCTGGCGTACACGGTGGTCTGCCCACTCTCTGTCTTTTCACATCTGAATTTTCTGTTTCTCAGGCTTGCTAGCTTCTGAGAGATTCACTGGGTTTTCCCAGTCACTGAAGAGCCATCTTAAGCTATTGGGGGCTTATTTATTGGACCCGTTTAAATTAAATTTACTCTCAGGGCATCTGCTGCCTTCAGTGCTCCAGCCCTCAACCGCACTGCTCAACAAATGCTCATCCGCACACATTCTCAGAGGCTGTCTGATGAGGAGCTCTGCGTGAGTCTGTTATTCGCGCCCAGAATTGCAGTAATACGCTCCCTGTGCACAGCACCGCCTGTAACGCCTGTCACAAACACATCCTCTCTAACTCAGAGTGGATGACGCAGAGCACTGCGGGAGCAATGGGCCTCCCAGGTGGCCGATTCTGGTGCAGCTGGTTCATCTGCATCTTGAAAAAACACTTAACCTACACCCTGTTCCTTGCATTTTTCTCATATTCTAACATGATCCATGCTGAGGGCCAAGTTCAGAGAAAATCAGCATAGCACATGGAGAGAGGCACGGACGACATTCTAAAAGTTTAATATAATTAGATTCGGGGTACCTTTGTCAGTATCGCATACACATTAGTAAATTAAACTGCATATTTCTAGAACCACAATGAATGTTTTTACAAATTTACATTTTAAAAAGTATTTACATACAAAAAGTGATTGCCTTTCCTGATCATCACTAAGATAAGCAGAAATATTAGTGGTTTAAGTCTACCCCTAAATGACTTGGAACTATTTCTTTGAAAACTCACACCGACAGTCAGCCCCTCTGCCTTGTAAGTCCTTTCTCTATCCTCCTTCAAGCGTCTGAATTTTGTCTCAGAAGGAAGTTAATATTTCATGGTAAGACCTACACTGTCTCATCCTGTTCCTTCTAGAATTACGGCTGGTCTTCACGGAATTTAATTTCCATGGTCCTTAGCAGCAGGGAAATAGACGGGCGTCCCTTAAGGGACAATTTCTTAAATGTCCACACTATTCAAGGCCATTTTGGAGGAAGAAAGAGAGCCAGAAGTGGTTTCTAGGATACTCATGTTGTTCTTAATATCAGATCTTTGAATATCCATTAATTCCTTAATAGGAATATTAAGTATTTGGCTTTCCTTAAGTCTCTGCAAGGTCAAAAAAGGCCAAAGAGTTAATAAAAGAACCTAAGACCTAAATTCAATTATTAAATTTTCATTCTGTTCTCCAGAGACAGAGCAGGAAAAGAAAATGGACCTTTTTTTCTAGTTACTTTCCTGAAACAATAAAAAAAAGAATGTTTTTTGTTGGGTTATTTCGAAGGTCATCAATGAAAAATAACTTATTTTTTCCTTTCAACTTCCTTTCAAAAAATTTAAATACATTGCTAAATCTAAAAAGCCAAGTACCAGCTAATGAAACATTAAATTTTCAGATGTACAATGTACTAAGCTAAAATCATCAATGACAGCTGCATTTCCCACTGTTCTCTCTTCATGAACACACACTAAAGAAAAAGATAACAGACCTATAAATGGTTCTAGGAATTCTGAGGCTGCTATAATCTTATTATTTATGAATTTTTTTCTTCAAATCAAAGAAATATGATCTTACCTGCACACTCCCATTACTACTGTGCCAGGTCCAATTTAAAGGACAACAGCCTTGGCATTTACATATCAAGACAGTGGAATCCCCCACATACGTGATCAATGGTTTGTTTTTGCCATGAAGCTCAGGGACTAAGAGGAATTTAGAGAAATGCACATTACTGAAACGGTTTGAATAAGCAGGATGTACTCAGGTTGAAGTCACTTTCTTTTGTTTTCTCATCAATACGACTTTATGCAGTTTTAGTTCTATATAAAATGAAACTAGTTATAATAGTCAGGATGTACAATAGAAACAGTAATGAAATCGATAGCTCAATGTAATTGTCTGTAATGCAGAAATAAAAAGGAATATCTTCTATTATCAAGCCCAATAACAAGTACTATAATAAACTGTTACGTGGTCGGATAAGAAAGAAATTTCATGTTTCAAGCCTATTTCTTCCTACCTACTAAGCTACTTTAGAACAATTTTTTTTCAAAGTTCTATCCCTAGTTGGCATTTGATTGAGGAGATAAAACTGTCAGGATATAAATTCTTTAGCTGGTACAGATTTATGAAAAGCCATCAAAAAGTTAGAGAAGGTAGGAACACGAAAAGGAACATGGGAAAATTAAGAGCAAGAGAACAGAGTAGGAAAGAAAAGAAACTAAAAACCCTTTTATGTGGTTTTATAAATATATATATTAATATTCACTATAATAAATTTCCTAAATTTGAAGTAGATGCCATTAGAAACAATAAAAATGACAGCTGACTTTAGAAAAATTAAGTGTTAAGGACCAAATAACTTGGCCAATAGATTAAAACATAAATAAAGTAGTAACAAGCCAATTAATAGTTTCCATGGTGAAACCAGTTCCTTCTGATTCCCCTCAAAGTGTGTGCAGGCTTGTCAACTAAGATTAGTTTGTTGATACTTTTCTTCTACTAATTTAAGCAGGGTTTTGGTTTTGTGTTTTTCCTTTTTGTTGTTGTTTGGTTTGCCAACAGAGACAGCATGTAAGAAAACTGTCTAAATGTTCACGCTATGTTCACAAATTTTGTGGGTATTCTTTGGTATTCACTTGTTATCCTATTTTTATATTGTATTTTGGAGAGGGTGAGGCTGGGGAACGGACAGATCAATTTTAATGAGTAAAATTAAGTTTCTATATTAAATGCATTTTCCAAGTTCTCTCGGCTTTTTCCTGCCCAAAGATAATTAGGTCCCTGCTGGATGTATGAATGGTACAGATGAAGAAGGGAAAACTAATTGCTAGTGACTACAAAAGAAATTCTGACGCGTCTAAGCACCGGAGAAGGCGTCAAAGTAGGGTCATGCAGCAGGGTCTCTTGATGGGTTCAGTCCCGAGGTGACTGCTGTTCCAGTGATGAGTGTGGGAAGTATCCTTTGGCCTAAATAAATACAATGAGATTGATGACACCATCAGCCTCTCCTCCGTCAGGCCCACTGACCTGCAGAGTGCCAGCTGGGGCACTGCTGATCATAACGAGAGGCCAGTGAGAGGAAGGACTGTTTCCATGAAAGCACGAACGCTTCAGTGACCCAGAGAAAGACGACAGAGCCATCTGTGAGCGTTGGTTCTCCACTTCTCATGACCAAGGAAACATGCTGTGATGAACCTGAATGGTCCACGATTTTACATAACCGAAGATGTGACTTGACAATTAGAATGTGTATTGACCTGACTCCTAGTTTATGAAAGGCTAGTGAGGTGGTGTTAGGGTGTCCCTGAGGGAATAGGGACACAAGTGCATGTGACTAGCTTGACCGACATCATCCCAGCCAGAAGACACTGGTGCACAGGCCTGGCTGGGAGATATTCTGAGCACTCCTTGGGAGAGGAGTCCCACAAGCCCAATTGGTCACCACTAAGCTGAGGGACATTCAGGGACAAGTGGTTACTCTGTGTCCATTCCAAAGGTCAGGTCATGAGTGTTTGAAAGAGATAGACAATGTACCAGTGGGGTGACAAGGATAAGGTTTGGGTCCACAGAAGACCAGGATGACAACTACAGCTTCAGTGTTAGCCACACTGAGGACAAACGCAGTGACCCCAAGGTAACGCACAGCATTGCTGTATAGCACAGGTGGCAAATGCGAGGCCTATGGCCAAATCTTGCCCTCCACCTTGTTTTATCCAGCCTGGCACCTTGTTTCCACCCAGCAGCAGAGCCCAGCTCTCACTTAACTGTTAAGGAGTAGTTACATTTACACAGTCCTAAAATTACACTCGGCCTTTTGAAGGCAACGGCGAGGCTGATGTGGCCCCCGGTGAAGATGAGTCTGACACCCCTGCTGTACAGGATTTCACATAGGAATAGAGGACACATAGTGAGCAGTGCAGAGAAAACACCACAATGGTCAAACTTCTGTCCTGATCATGTGCTAGCGCTTTTCTCCACCAAGTGGTTTGTGATGCCTGTGGCCTTTCTGCCCAGCGGTCATCAGCTAGCTGAACCGAACCGGATGGGTCATCATCACATGCAGGACAACTGGTTCGGCTGGCCATGTGGGGCAGAGAAGAAGACACACCCAGAATAAAAAGGAATTCTTCTGAATGCATCTCAGAACCACCAGAATGTGTGGGCGCAGCCCAAACCGAGGAAGAGGCTCCAAACCAAGTCCCTCACAGACCACTCTGCCCACTTGAAAATGGAGGTTAAAATGGAAAAGTGATGAAAAGTAGAAGACGGATTCCCAGGAGACCAGGCCCAGAAGAATGAAGAAAGAGGCGCTTTGGGCGGCCGGTAGCGGCAGCAAACGGTACCACAGATGACTTCTCCATGGAGCTGCAGAGCCGATTCTGCTGCATGGGGCTCACTTTCAAGGGCTCGGCTAAAGCAGTTGAAGCAGATTTTGTTTGTTGTAAAGATTACATCTGAAGTATAAATTAGAACATTTTAAATCAGGGTGCCTAATTCTTGCTCCTTACCATACAAGACATGGAATGAACTTGGTTAAAACCTTAAAAAGAACATCTTGTGTTTGGACCTAGGTAGTATATGGAACGGGAGAAGTACATGGGATAACTTCACATATTATTATAAAACCTAAGAACAAGAATAAAACGTCCCATTCACTACGTACTGCTTTCCCCAAGAAAAGGCAGAATAAAGCAAACGACACTTCGAAACAACCATAAGCTATAATTTTGAATAAGGGAGTAATTGCCGCCCACGTGCCTGTTTAAACAGAAAAGTGCAGTGTCTCTCCGTAGCGTAAGCCCTGACATTTGTTTTCGCCTTCACGATGCAAGTGCCTTTGATCGGCCAAGGCACCCGCTTCAGAGATGGCCGTCGCAGAGAAACAGGTGCCAGCCACAGGGCTAGGTCACAGCCACCTGCGCCCACGGGCGCTCCCTTGTTTTAAAGGTCTCGGTTGGTTTCAATAATGAGCGTGCGGGCCACTTGTTTAGCTCCTCTTCCTGCGCTTTAAATCTCAACTCCTTTTGTTTAAACTCACCCATAGGGGTGAGCCCATGAAACCCTGGGCCCCGCCCATGATCCCAGTAAATGCAGAACCCCAGCCCCGCGCTCACTCAGCTTCTCTCTCCACGACCTCTGTGGCCCCAGCTGGGCTGTGTCCCTTCTGGGTCTCCTAAGTAGCCAACCTGCACATTTGCAGAGTTTCCCAATGCAGGGCAGGCGTCTCGCAGTCACAGTCAGAACCACAAGGGCGGGTCCAGCTACAACACTGGTGATTGATAGGCTGACCCCCGTGCAGAACACTCTCACCCAGCACTCTGCCCTACTAGGTCGAGCTGCTTCCATCCCTTTGGCTCAGTTGGCTCAGCCTGTGGCTGTGCCTTCAGGGCTCCTTTGCAGACCCGGAGAGCATGCTCGCCAAGGAAAACAACCCATATGAGAAAGCTGGAAGCAGCTCGAGGGTCCAAGAGAGTTGGTTGGCTATCTGTCCTGATGCTAACATAATAAGTAAACCATACACTCTGGAAAAACAAGACAATGAGGTTAAATGTCAGAATGGTAACGGCCTAAATTAGGCTGAACCACAGAACGCTGTACTGTTTTGTTTTTCTTATGATGGAGCCAGTTTCCTCCACTAGACACCGGACAGCTGGTGGCTGGAAGTGGGACAGTGGTCCGTGGGCTTAGGGCCTTGGTGACCTCAATATAAATCCCCTCCTCTCCCCAGTTCCCCAGTCCAGAGAGGGTGGTCCTGGACGGGTCATGTTTCGGGGCTCCGACTGGGCCCTATTTCCAAGGGCAGGCAGTTTGCATCCCCGTGGCCAGCACGTGTCCTGGTTCACGAGGGCGCATCCTCTGACGTGGAGTGGTAATCACCAGATTGAGCTCGGGCTTGACCTGGGAGGAGCAGGCCCCTGTGCTTCGGTGTGAGGTCAGGAAGACCCTCACTGAGAAAAAAGCAGCAGTCCATGCGGTCAGGCCTTCAAGGATTTCAGCAAGGTGTGTGGCCACGGCTGGCTAATCATCATCACCATCATCACCACCATCACCAACATCATCATCATCATCATATTTTATTTTGCTTTGGTGTCCCTTTTTGTGCATATTTCTATATTTGACATTGTATTGTGAGGAAATGATTGGACCACCTGTGAGAACAAAGTTATTCTTGGGTCTTTGGACGGAACACTATCCATCTGCCAGCTCAGCACCACTTCCTGGTCACACTTCACTCCAATACACCCAACGCCTGGGGTCGTTTTGTTATTAAATGAAGTATGAGAACACATAAGCACAGATAACATGCAGTCCCACTTGAAAAGATCAACCCAGTCCTGGCTGGTGTGGATCCATGGATTTATTGCCGGCCTGTGAACCAAAGGGTCGCCAGTTCAATTCCCAGTCAGGGCAAGTGCCTGGGTCCAGGCCAGGTCCTTAGTAAGGGGCATGCAAGATGCAACCACACATTCATGTTTCTCTCCCTCTCCTTCTTCCTCCTTCCCCTCTCCAAAAATAAATAAATAAAATCTTTAACAACAAAAAAAAATGTTCAGCCCAGAAGAGGCCCCAACTCAAGACTTGCAGATTAAGCAGAGAGCTTAAGCCTGACTCAAGTAGGGAATCTCCTCTGAAGCCCCAGGCTCCTTCCAGACCACAGACAGAGGAGAGCTATGCTTTCAATAATGCAGCTGCGCTTTTAATAATACAGCTGTGATGCAGCTGCTTCCAGAGCCAGGAGAGGCTGCCTCAGAGCAAACGCTGCCCTGAAGGCAATCTGCAACTGGTGGCACCAGCATGAGTCAACGGTGCAGTTCCTGCGTCCCCTGCCTGCTGGTCTCCCAGATAGCGACCCAACTTCTCCATCTGAGCGTACTTTTTTCTGGAGAGATGATAGGTCATGACTCAGCAGGAGAGTATGTGCTGGACCATGATCAAAACGTTGACATGGACTCACAGGCTAAGAATGCAAAGTGGAAGAAAAGCAATGTTTTAGGGAAACCACAGTAGAAGATACACTTTGTCAGTAAACATGTAAGCAGCACAGGCATGGAAAGCACATCTGCTGGCTGAAAGGGACTTTTCAAGAAAACCATAGGCAGTTTTTGAGGTTCAGCGGAGGGATGCATTGCAGCACCATGGAGCCATCTCCACGAAACGTTCAGATCAGGACACAGACTGCAGATGGCAGTGATGCCGGAGGGAAACAAAACAGACCTTCTGCCTTCTTTCATCCCCTCTGTAGTTTCCCGCTGTCCCCAGGATTGACGGTTCTGATGACACTAACCACTGCTCAGCTCTGCCTTGAGTGCTGATGCCGGCAGCATGGGTCTACATGATGAAATGCTCTGTGCTCGGTGGGGGTGGGGGGGCATCGCTGGTTTAAATCGCTCCCCAGGCACAGGTACAGGTGGTCTGGGCTGCTGCTTATATTTGGAAGTATTCATGAGCAGAAGAACAGTGACGCTGCCTTCTAATGTGTCCTGCTGACCTTTTGGAACTTGGGATAAACTAGGACATATGAGAGTCTTAGGATTAGAAGCATCCATTCTTAAAGATGGTGATTTTGCTGATTCAGGCTGATCTCTAGGAAAATGGGGTCTAGGATCCTCCCAGTGAAAAAGAAAGCCTTATGGAGTTATGAGGTTGGCGATTTCTATCTACGTGTTCACAAACTACAAAAAAAAAAAAAAAAAAAACCTGGTCATTTTGGGCTCCAGGATATTTATTTACTTTCAAATTAAGAAAAAGGGTCTTCCATATGGTCAAAGCAGCTAACTTCAACCCCAGGGTCTGGAGCTGGGGTTCCAGCTATTCTATCGCACCACACTGCTGCACTTGAACTCACAGGGTGCTTCCCAATAAAGATGGTGGCGAGGCCAAGACATGTGTCATAGCACATGGCACCATCAAAACCTCACCATGACATCCCAGCATTCCATGTCCTGTCACTGGTCCTTTACCAACTAAACTGCATCTTTCTGCTAAGAGATTTTAACATTGATGAATACTGCAGCAGCCACCTCAGAATATCTGACCCACTACAGAGAAACCCTGTACACCATCACTCATCCGCTGGGGGTGGAAAGCAATCACTGACATTGGCTGCCGCCCATCATGGGCATCAGCAGGCAAACACACATAGTCAGCAGGGCTTTCTGCACTGGACTAATCAGGGACGTGGAAGCTCTTTTACAATCGTGTAGCAATAAATCAACCAGCACCCGGAAAGGCAGAGACAGGAGCGCTGCTGATAAATTGTTTGGAGAGCATGCTCTACAGCTGACTCATGAAGTCAACAGCAGAAAATTTTTTTTCTGGCTCAATTATAATAGAGTCTATAAAGCAGGTTTCTTATCCACACACAATTGTAGTGCTGCTAAGGAAAGATAGTCCTCCTTCTCAGGAAAACGTAAGCAACCCATGTGGTGAAAGCATAATAGGACATTGATAAAAATACATATCATTCTGTAAGCCTTACGGGCCTAATTAAATAACTGCAACATGAGTTGTTCTGCAGACGCCCAAACGTCTCTAAATTATAATCAAAAGAAATTAGTTTTCAAAACAATATTAAATTTAGATAAATTACAGAGAATTATTGTTTTACCAAAAGATCTAGCAGGGCTCAACTTATTAATGTTATAAATATCTTCATGATATACCAAGTACATACTTAAAAGTTATATTAATGTTTGGTGGGCATTAAAAACTAATAAACTGAACTAAACTGCTTCAAGAGAACTATTTTTTTAAAGAAGTAAATATTCAGTGGCTGTTTTATTCCTCCAACACTCGACTTCCAATGTTGGCTTTACGCGGGTGCTCCAGCCAGCTTCAGATTTCTTATCTCCAACGGACTTGAAATCGAGAGCCCTCCTTCAAGGCTATTGGCATTAATTCTACAGGTATATTGAAAAGTGAAATGCTCCTGCTCATATTCACATTAGAGGTAAAAATGATCACTTCCAAATAACAGCTCAGGTAATTTAGTATAAGAAAGCTACTGAGAAACATGGAATGTCGTCAATATTTAGACTTTGAAGAGGTGTAACTAGTGCACATTTGTAGAAACAGAGTCATTTAGAAGGCGGGAATAACACTATTTTTAAAGTTGAATTTCCTGGAATCACATTAAGCCTCAAGATTTGTTGAGTATTTCTGTAAGACCTGTAGGTCTCCTTTACATATTTAAAGGAGACTCAATAAAATGTTTACTAGGATTGTGTGTATGCGCACACGTGTGTGCATGTGTTCGATATCCTTTTAACTCATGGGGGAGGGAGGGAGGGAGGGTGGGGAAAAGACAGAAGGAAAGGAAAATTTTAAAAAAAGAAGGAAAAAATGATTAAAGGAAGGAACTGTATATAATTTATCCCTCCCTAAATTAAATTATGAAGGAAATGAAGGAAATGAAGGAAAGAAGGTTGAGACAGAATGTACATGATCAAAATAATCAAAAGATGGTAACAGTTTCTGCCTTTGCCAAGACCAAGTTCCATAAACACCAGGATTTATTATATTTACCAAGATGGTACAGTTACAAAACCTTAAGAAGGAAGTAAGCTGGTCAGGGGAGAGGGAAGCAGGGAAGGGTGTAGGAGCGAGCCACCTCACATCACGTCGATGACAGAACAGGCCGTCCTGCTGTGGATGGGGTCCTCCGGGACAGTGTCCCTATTTTGTCCCACCAGCTAGCCAGACAAAGATTTCTCATGTTTGCTGGGAAGTTAATATGCAGAAAAGTTCAAAGTTGTCAATATGGCAACAGACTGTGTTTCCAAAACACCAACACGGACACTATGTCCACTAATCTGTCACAGCGTGGGGGTTTTCATGAAGATAATTGTCAAACTTGAATGACTAGTCTTTTTTATGTGTCTGAGATTGTTCAAGTTTTGTTTTAATGATGGAAGAAGTCAAACACTTTGATTTGTCTGTTTCCACAAGGGAGAACCAGGCATTACATTCTGGGGTTGTCCTTAACTTGATGGCACCAAAAGCAGGCAACCCTTTTGCGTCTCTGTGTTATTTTAAAAATTTATAGTATCCCTGAATTTCCACATGTGACACATAGTCTCACAGCCTAGGACTGCAGTAACTCAGACACCTGGAGGGCTATTATAAAAGCTCTGAGTTTAGAGAGATGGATGGATGGATGGATGGATGGATGGAAGGAAGGAAGGAAAGAAGGAAGGAAGGAAGGAAGGAAGGAAGGAAGGAAGGAAGGAAGGAAGGAAGGAAGGAAAGACTGCTATGACTTACAAATAACATGGCAGCCCGGTCCTTCTAATTAAAGCCTGTGCGTGAATGAGGGCCAGAAGCCGAGTGGGAGTGAACTGGGAAATACAAGGCTGACCGCTGGGCAGACCAGAGGAAGCACCACTTTAAAAGTGCCACTCACAATTCAATGGAAAGCATATTATGAATGTCTCAGCTGCATTAAGTTTAGCACTGTAATAATAATTTAAGAACTGGGGGATTTAGAATTCTTAGAATACTGGTTATAACTTTACAAAGTTATTAGTACTGACCTTTGAAATTAAATGTGCCCCTTTTTTCCTTTTCCTCTTGAAAGAAACAAGAATAACTTCCCAATTGTTTGCTATTACTGATGGTGAACCTAAAGATAATTTAAGTTATTAATACAGGCTTAGTTTTCAAAACACTTCCTCATGAAAATGAAAAGACATAGCTATTAATCAGATGGCTAGAAAACAAAAAATTCTGTAAATATGCCATTTTGAATATGAGCACAACATTCAGGCGACGGCACAGGAGAGCAGGCCAGCCGACCGCAGCGTTCAGAATGTAGGGAGTGATTCACGGGACTGCGCCGTGGCAGTCTGGCCTACTCACAGGTATCGCGTGTACACGACTCCGTCTCCTGCTTCGATGAGGTAACCCTTCCCCAGGGGCTCGTCGTCCTTTTTCCACGACACGTTTACTGCACTCGGGTCCCCGGATGCTGTGAACTGGCATGCGAGTTCCACATTCGACGGACTCTGTAAAGTGATGTTTTTTTCGACTGCAACACTGGAATGTTCTATTAGCCACGAAAAGAGAACAACAACAAAGGTGATATTGCACAAGCCACGTTTAAGGGAGATCGGTATATAAAACAGTCTAAGTCACCAACAGTTGTGCTCTCCCGAGACAGTTTCTTAACGTGACGTTTCTTCGGAGACGTGGTCGTCATCAACACAGATTTAGTTTCCTTTACCATTCTCTTGCGTAGGCACAGCTAAAGAAAAGCTTTGTTAAAACATTAGCACAGTTGCCCTGGCTGGTGCAGCTCAGTGGATTGAGCGTGGGCTGTGAACCAAAGGGTCATCAGTTCGATTCCCGGCTGGGGCACATGCCTGGGTTGCGGGCCAGACCCCCAGTGGGGACCATGTGAAAGGCAACGACACATTGATGTTTCTCTCTCTCTCTTTCTCCTTCCCTTCCCCTCTCTCTAAAAATAAATAAATAAAATCTTTAAAAAAAAAACACTAACAGAGTTGCAAAAGCCTCAGGCTGTGATGGTTGCCTTGTTCACATCTCTAGCCGACAGGATACAGGAAGGAGAAAACTGCTCGGAGCCGCGCCCTGTGCTCTGGCAGAAGCGGGGTGCTGTGGAAACAACCCACACCAGTGGGGCGTGTCCTCCGTAGTGACCACAAGAATGGTTTGTGTAAATGTGCGTTTGTGTGACGTACTAACTCTATCCTTCCCAGACTCACTCCTTAAGAACCTGGAAGAATTGGGTAAAGATACACATCTAAGACAGAAGAATTTAAATATCCATCCTGATGTTCTGAATTGTCACTGAGTTTGAAATATCAGTACAAAGCCTGGAGGTGATTTATCTACACGTAAACATATAGATGTAGATGCACAGATGGAGATGGAGGCAGAGATACAGGTGATGGAGGACCAACCAGCTCCTTTGTTTTGAACAGTGGTAAATTAAAAAAATCAAACCAGTACACTGCTCTGCCTGAAGGGACCCATGGTGACCAAATAATAGAGAAGGAAAACTCTCTGTAGAATTCCAGCAAATAAGTAAAGAAATGTAATACAATGATGTCGCAACCACTAATGAATCATGGATCTGGGCATTTTGCCTCTACTGCTACTATCACCTCTCAACCGGAACACCCCACTACCTAGGCAGTGATCTGGGAATAAAGGGGCAGGGAGGTCCCAAAACTGACTGTCTAGATCCAATTACCGGTTTATAGGAAATACAGGGGATGGAAAACACATTAAACTACACCTCATGAAAGTAATCAACAAAATCCAGATTGTGCGAAGACTTATGAGATAAATCAACTGGTTTTTGTCAATAGACACATTAGAAAGGGGAAGAGAGAAGCCTAAAAATGATAAGATACTTTAAAAACATGCCTTGTAAAAAGAAGTAAAACTAAACCATTCCATTTAGGAATGCACACCTGGGTCATAAAACAATTTTAAAAAGCAAGGCAGTGACTACACAGAAATCAGAGTGATGTAGTAATCTGTAGACATGCAGAGCACTCAGGAAATATCTTGAAAAAACAGAATGTACTACCTCGCCCTGCTGACATGTAACCGTTACAACCACATCCTGATTGATAACCAGCCCCTCTGCCTCTGTAAACGGCTTGCTGCTTGCTATTGATAACCAACCTCTCTGCTTTTGTAAATGGCTTGCTGCTTGCTATTGATAACCAGCCTCTCTGCTTTTGTAAACGGCTTGCTGCTTACTATATAAACCCTGGAGAAACGCAGCTAATGGCTCAGAATTTGGGGCCTCTCCCCCTCTGAGTCCCGTGCACGTATTAAACTCGTGATTCCACCATCTTCCATGTGTGAGTAAGTGATTTTCAGTAACTAGAGCACCCCTGGCTGGTGTGGCTCAGTGGATTGAGTGCCGGCCTGTGAATAAAAGGGTCACAGGTTCAATTCCCAGTCTAGGGCACATGCTTGGGTTGTGGGTCAGGTTCCCAGTAGGGGGCTCGCAAGAAACAGCCACACATTGATGTTTCTCTCCCTCTCTTTCTCCCTCCTTTCCCCCTCTCTAAAAATAAATAAACAAACTTAAATAAACAAAAAAAGAAATCAGAGCAGTGATGGTCGCCCCCCAGGGGAAGGGAGGGGTTGCTTGCCGGGGAGTAAATATGGTACAAACACACTTCTGAACCTTGTGCTCCATCACGGGGTGTCATTAGAAGGAGAATGCGGAACCAAAATTCAGAAAGAAAAAAATAGAACTTATATAAATTAACACAAAATCACTTTCAATTGCAGTTAAAACTTTACAGAAATGCTTCCTTAAGCAACGACCAGGTGCGAAGGTTGCCAACAGTTAAGAACAGCTAGTGTGAATTGCTTCGTGAGCACATGCTGGAAATAACTGCTTCCGTAATGCCAGAATTGCTGAGCTGAATTTTATGCTCAAAAAGACAGGGAAAAAAAGAAGCACGTTAGGTATAGTAAGACCTTACCAAGATTCAATTATATAGGGAAAACACTGAGTCAGTAAACTGAAACAAATTACTCATTTCAGCACATTTTCTGAGCATCTACTATGTGTCAGAAATTATCCTGGGTACTAGTAACAGGAGAAAATGTTTCAAGATGTACTCTATCTGGTCTCGAGCTCATTTTCTGTAAGTGTTCCTCATGTCACCGTGAGCTCTGGAATCCCCTTAAAAAGGTGGTCCCCTCTGGGTGGCAGAGAAATTTACTTTGTTAGTTTTGTGGAGGAGTTCTCTACTCCGGCATTCCTATTTCAACAGAGCACCGTCTGGCGCCTTACAGCATCACAGAAAGTGCTTTCTCTTAGGTTAAAAATGGCCTAATTGTTTAACCTGACAACCTCCTTTCAGAGCCAATGTTTTATTTGCCGTCGCCAAAATATTAGACGTTGCCAGAATCTACGTACTCCTGGAAACTCCCCTAGCTTTGCTTCTATTTCACGATCTAACATTTTGCTGGCCACACCAACTTCTCCTACCAGTAAATGCTGATGTCCATTGGGACTTTGTTCTCTAGCCTCTTGAGGTTTTGATTTTATACTCCTGGGATAGATTTAGTGATTCTCTCTCATATCCTTTATTTACCAAATGCTTGGCTCCATTCATACTTCTTGATCCCACAGGTCCATAGTGCTAGGAATGGACTAAGCATCTAACCCGCAATATCCCACAGGTCCTTCAAACTCACTGTGTCCAGGGGAGAAGCATTGACCTTCTCTTCCCCAGACCTGTAAATGCTGAATCACACAGGGTAGAAGGCAGCTGATTCTACCTCTGAAATGTCAAAGCAATTTGCCCGGTCATTTCCTACCTGTTTACTATGCCCTCGTTGAGATTCTGTCACACTAACCCCCAAATAATGGCACCTTGGTATATTGGCTATTTTAAGCCAAAGAAGTTGAGGAAACAGCAGAAGCAGAAAGATTTCTCTAATCACCCACATCAATCCTCCCTTCTCCCCTGCAATAGGTCAGAAAGCTCTCAGGTGACAGGTTGCCTCCGTCTGCCTGGAGGAAAGGAGGGAGCATCCTTATCCCCGAAGACAGGGACACAGAGAAGAATCCTCACACCCAGGCCCTGCAGAGGTCCCCCAGCCTGTTGCGCTGATCTCCCCCCTCTGGCCCAGCGTGCTCCTCCACGACGCTCCACACTCCACCAAACCAGCGCCAGACACACAGGTCTGCTTCCTCGGGGCGTCACTCCCCTCTGAAGGCTCCCGGGTTACACAAGACTGCTATCAAATAAATGTGTGTGCCTTTCTCCTGTTACTCCGTTTCTGTTGCTCTGCTTTTGTCAGTTTAATTTTCAGACCCAGTCAGGGACGCTGAGAAGGGGAAAGAGAGCTTTTTCCATCCTTACAGCTTCATGATTTTGCTGCAGGACCAGCCGATGACCCTCTCACTTGTCTTGGCTGCAGTTTCTCCTCCTCCACATGTTTTCTGTAACACCACCACAATTGTGCTTCGAAAGCAAAACTCAGATTATTTAACTGCCCTCATTAGATACATTTCTTTTGTGGGGGAAAAAGGTATCTTTGCTGTTGTGGGTTGTGTGTGTGTGTGGTTTTTGAACTTCCTCCTTTTATTTCTGTCCTGGAATTGACATTTCTTTTTCTGTTTTTTTGAGGTTAAGAACACAACATGAATTCTGTCTTAACAGTTTTTTAGGTGTACAATACAGTCTCGTTATCAAGAAGCACACAGCATACGGACCTCTAGAACTCATTCATCTTGCAAAGCAGGAACTTAGTGCCTTGGACAAATACCCCCCAACCCACCCCCACCCCTTGCCTCAGCCCCCACAACCACCATTCTATTCTTTTTGCTTCTATGAGTTGGATTATTTCAGGTCCCTCAGATCACATCTTGGGACATTGATGTCCCACAATGTCCCAAGATGTGGGAACAGTCCAAATGACCCCTGATGAATGAATGGCCCATGAATATGCCAGTGACAGATACACCATTAAACAACACCCAGTCTTTAACAACAGGGACATGGGGCGACATGCAAAAGCATGGAAGAACCCCAAGGACACCATTACGAATGAAACAAGCCCATCGCAGGAGGACAGACACACTGTATGATGGCCCCTGTACAGAAAGGTCTGCATTTCCACAGTCTCTGCTCCTGGCACGGGGTCATTGCTGCCAGGGCCACAGATCCCCGGCACTAACCACAAACTGCACGGTTCCTTAGAAGATTAAACTGCTTCAGTTTGCTGCCTTGCTGGTGTGGAAAAGGAAATCTTAACTTAAAGAGAAGGAAGGGGGCTCAGGAGGTCAGAATGTCTGGGACACGTGGTCGAGAATCCCCAGGAAACACTTCCACATCCTGGAAAACTCTGCTCAGACACTGCTTCAGGATCAAGGTCTTCAGGGACCATTAGTGCTGCCCACTGCTCAGCCCAAGGCAGGGCCGCCGTGCTCTGATGGGGAGAGCCAGGCCTCGCTGCACGCTGTGGAGCTGCAGGAGGCTGTGGAGGCTGGAGCACTCAGAAAATGCTCTTTTGACTCTTCTGTTATTTCTGACTCCCTGGTACCTTGTGGAGCTGGAGACAAACCGTTTTCTTGGGGAAGGACTGGCAAGGAGATGTGGCAGCACTGTCCCTCCTAGCAGGACAGATTACAGAGACACATACACCCTAGAAGGTGATGCCAGGCCGCCACACTACCTCAGTGACAGGTCTCCCTGAAGCCTCCTAACACAGCAGGAAGTTGGAATGAGAATCATCCCCTCTGTTGTACAGGGCAGCAGCCCAGTGTCTGGGGTTCTTCGCCCAAGGTTATTCACAGGGCGAAACAAAATGCCTTTATATTGCACACCTCAGTTTTCTCATTTGTAAAATGGGACAATACATATTTCATGAGACTCCAAAAAGGACTAGATGAACTTTCATAAGAAAAGTTTTAGTACTATATTAATTGCTACATAATCATCCACTTCTTCTCACCATTTAGCTCATTGTAGGATGCAACAAAAGCTACAGTATGTGTTGCTGAAAGTTACATGTTGATTCTACCATTTTCTCTTCAGGGCGCTTCTATGAGGAGCATTTCCACCAGTCCTGCTTCACAGGTGAAGAAGCTGAGACAAAGAGAGGTGACTCTCTTGCTCCAGATCACATGCTGATAGTGACAGAGGTGAATCTCAGATCTCGGGGAGGCTGAGTCCAGATTCTAACAACCAGCGGCAGGTGACCAACTCTCAGAGACAGGACGTTCTCATGACCACGGAACTGACTTCACTACCTTCCAACTCCGGAACTGAGGTTTAGAGGGAAACAAAGTATTCACAGAAGGAAGACAACACGACTTGTCACGCGAAGCAGTGTGACAGCAGAGGAGGGGTGTGATTGCTGTGTCCCAACCATTCACGCCCGCCATGACCCACTTCTGTGAGCGCTGCTGAGCAGCCGCTCCCCGCAGTGGCCATGCTCCGGGCTGGGCTGTGGTCTCGCTGCTCCCTGTGCTCTCGGGTGCCCCACAGCTTGCTTTCCTGCAGGAAACCACAAGCATGAAAATAGGGACAGAGATTTTCATCCCTAACTGTCAAATAGTTTCGTGGTCAGGCAACACACTAACGTGTCCACTGAACACAGTGCACGATGTTTCGACCTGCCCACAGCCCCAGCACTGCAGCAGGGTATTTCTGCCTGTGTAGCGGGTTACAAAAGTGTCCCTGACATCTGCCTTGCCAAGACTGGACCTATGTGGACCTCAGTTTCCAAGTTGTGTTTTAAAAAGACCATTCTTAAAATCACACAGGAATTCATATCTTTCTAAACACTCTTGTTTCTATAATTAAAAAGTTTTAAGTATATGGACCTTCAAGCAATTTGTAACTGTCAGAAAAAAAAATTGACAAGTTAGACCTTAATGGATCCATTCAGGAATAATTTCACTAGAAATAAGTCTACACTGATGCCCTGACTATGGCTCAGTTGGTTGGAGCATGGCCCCATAACCAAAAAGTTATGAGTTCAATTCCTGGTTGGGCCACAAGCCTAGGTTGCAGGTTCAATCCCCAGTCCAGGCACATAAAGGTGACAACCAATCAATGTTTCTCTCACACATCAATGCTTCTCTCTCTTGTCCCCTCTCCCTTCCTCTATCTTTAAAAGCAATGAAAAAAAAAATGTCCTCAGGTGAAGATTTTTTTAAATCTACTTTGATCTATTATGCAAGAGAAAAAATGGAAATAGCCAATTAAAAGCATAGGACAGTATTTCCAAACATGCTTTAAATCAGGAACTCTTATTAAAAAGGGTCAAATGCACTATAACATATAAGACTCACTATCAATTAAAAAAATAACAACTCAATTTAGAAATGAGCAAAGAACATAAATAGATATCACTCAAATGACCAAAAAATACATGAAAAGGTACTCAACATCACTGATTATCAGAGATATACAAATTGAAACCACAGTGGAAAAATCACTTCACAACTCTTGGTGTGGTTATTATTTAAAAAGAAACAAACAAGATAACAAGTGTTGATGTGGACTGGAGGAAAGGGAACTCCTGTACACTGCTGGTGGGAACGTGAGGCAGTTCAGCCACATGGAAGACAGTACAGAGATTCCTCAGAAATTAAAAATAGAACCTCTATGTCATCCAGCAGTCCCGTGTCTGGGTACAGAGCTAAAGGGAACAAAATTGGGATCTCAAAGAGAGACTGCCCAGATGTGTCTGCTGCTTCATAGTCACAACGGCCAGGCTTTCAACACAACCGAGTGCCCATCAACAGAAGAGCAGACAAGGAAGTCCTGTGCACACCCAGGGGGTGTTACTCAGCCACGACGAAGAAGGAAATCCTGCCTTTCACAACAGCGTGCATGAATCTGGAGCGCATCACACTAAGTGAACAGCCAGACAGAGAAAGACAAATTCTGTATGGTCTCATCCACATGTGGAATCTAAAACAAAAAGTTGGACTCCTAGAAGCAGAGAGTAGAAGGGTGCGCAGGGGAAATAAGGAGATGTCGGTCCAAAGATGTGACGTTGCAGTTATAGAAGATGAATAAGGCCAGAGCGCTAATGTGCAGGCATGAAGACTGTACTGAATAATGTTGTGCTGAACACTGGAGATATGCTAAGAGTAGAGTCAGGTATACTCATCATGTTCAAAAAAGTAACTATGTGAGAACATATGGTAATTAGCTTGACTACAGTATCATTTCACTACATTTATAATCAAATTGTCATGTTAAACATGCACACTGTAAGTATATGTATTTTTAAAAATATTTTAAAAAAGGAAAAAATTGTTAAAGATAAAATAAAATTTAAAAAGGAAAAAATTAACTAATCGATCTCAAGTGAGATCTAAATCACTTGTGGCAATATAATACAATATCATAAAAACAGTAATTATTCCCAAATCAATCTACAGATTCAGTGAAAAATCAGTTCAATTCCCCTGCCAAAATATTTTTTGGTAGAACTTGTTCAAAAATAAAAATCTATATGAAAGGGTAAAACTCCAGAAAATAGGAAAACCTATTTTTTAAATCAAGAACAAAGATTTAAAAATATATCAAATGTTGCAAAAATTAACATTTATGTTAAGAAGGCTGGAAAACACCCCAAAATTAATGGAATAAAATAGATAAAGTTTTTCAGATTACAAGGCAGAAACTATTTGTGGGTTGTAAATTCAACTTAGGAGATACCACCAGATCTTTTTTGAAAAGTGTATTGGAAAAGAAGAGAAATCATCAGTGTGTAATGTACCTATTAGGTGTGGGTGTGGCATGATGAACATTTAGTGTGGGTGTGGCACACAGGAGAGGGGCCTTAGATTACCAGGTAAATTTCCTTCTGACTTCACCTAGCACTATCCAAGCAGGAAAATATTGCAACAATGGAGAAACAATAGCATATGGGAAGTTGGAAAATCACTAGGGTGGTATTTCAAAGCTGTAGGAAAAAAAAAAACTATTCAATAAAGAGTGTTGAGACATTAGCTATGTGTATAAAAATAATGATAATAAAGTTAGTGCCTGTCACACACAATACATAAAACTATATTTCAAGTGGGCTAAAAACTGAAGGGTGAAAAACACCTCTGAAAATACATCTTTGAAAATAATAGGAAAAAACTATAAATGAAACTAATTGTAGTAAACTTCTTCCTACAATAAAGGCCACATTGAAAAGTTTAAGGACAAAGGACTTGAACAGACACTTCCCCAAGGAGGACATACAAAGGATCCAGAGACATATGAAAAGATGTTCAGTATCGCTAGCTATCAGAGATGCAAATTGAAACCACAATGAGATACCACTTCACACCAGTCAGAATGGCCATCATAAACAAAGCAACAAACAACAAGTGTTGGAGAGGCTGTAGAGGAAAGGGAACCCCAGTGCACTGTTGGTGGGATTGCAGATTGGTACAACCACTATGGAAAACAGTATGGAATTTTCTCAGAAAACTAAAAATGGATCTGCCTTTTGACCTAGCAATTCCACTGCTGGGATTATATCCTAAGAACCCTGAAACACCAATCCAAAAGAACCTATGTACCCCAGTGTTCATAGCAGCACAATTTACAATAGACAAGTGTGGGAAGCAACCTAGGTGCCCATCAGTAAATGAATGGATCAAAAAACCATGGTACATTTACACAATGGAATTCTATGCGGCAGAAAGAAAGAAGGAGCTCCTACCCTTTGCAACAGCATGGATGCAACTGGAAAGCATTATGCTAAGCGAAATAAACCAGGCAGTGAAAGACAAATACCATATGATCTCACCTTTAACAGGAACCTAAACAACAAAACAAAGAAACAAGCAAAATATAGTCAAAGACACTGAAATAGAGAACAGGCTGACAGTGTTCAGAGGGGAGAGGGGAGGGAATTTCAGGGGAATTTCAGGGGGAAAGGGGAAGGGTTTACAGGAACAAGTAAAAAGGACACATGGACAAAAACTGGGGGTGGTGGAAATGGGATAGAGGTAAGGAGGGCTGAGGGGGGTGGGCTGGGATGGGAGTAAAAGATAGAAAATTGTACTTGAAATACAATTAAAATAAAATTTTTAAAATTAAATTAAATTAAAAAAATAAAAAAAGAAAGGTTTAAGGACAAATGGAAGACAATATTTGCAACTTCTATAGAAAGTACAGATTCATATTAAAAAATTTTAGCTATCCAATTTACATCAATTTAAATATATATAAGCCCAGTAGGAAAATGGATAAAGAATATAAATAAAACACAAACATATAAATATGTCCAATCCCAAAATGTAAATTCAAACAACAATTATATAGATTTTAATCCTCATGATTGCAAAAACAAGAAAGGTTTCATAACATCAAGGACTGGTCAAGATATAGAAAATATATATACTCTAATATCATGTAGGGGGACGGAGTAAACTGTTACACTATTTTGGAGAGCAATTTGCAAGTACCTATTGAAATCAAAATGCAGTGGTTTCTGACTCAGCAATTCTACTTGGTGGGATTTATCCAAGGGAATGCACACAGTGATGCCGAGAGAGAGCGGGGGAGGGGGTTTGGGGGTGGAGGGAGAGAGAAAGAGAGATATATAATAAAAGTGTTCATTGCTGCATGGTTTACAATAGAGAAAAATTCAAACACACCAGGGTCCACAAAGATAAAAATATCCAGGTAAGCCGGTAGATTTCTATTGTGCATACGTGTTAAAGAAACAAGCTAGTTCCATGTGACACGGCTGTATCTCCGAGAACTAGTGTTGGGGGGTCACGAGAAGCACTTTCAGAACAATGAACCTGGGTTTCCACCAGCAGTACGAAGGCACCCAAACAGCACGGCCTAGTACTCTCCAGCGTCCAGGACACCGGCCCAGGCACACTTCCACCCCGAACAGAGGAAACAAGGGCTGAGATGGAAGTGGCAGGTGTTTAACAGATGTTCACAGGGGCGTTGCCTCCTTCTGACAAGTTTGGTTCTGTTTGGCCATTTTTTCAAACACACTTTGTCTTTTTTTTTTTCTGATAGCAAAATATTATTTTCTCATGTGTTTGTGTTTCTTCTTTTATGGCCCTACCTAGTGTTTCTACATCTGAAGTTCTGAACAGTCAATTCCTACTGCTCCTTAGCTCACTCCTGGGGTTGGGGCTGCTCCAATGTTCCTTCTGTTTGTCTTGGAAGCTGGTCCTTGGTAGGGATGGAACAGCCTGGGGGTACGATTCATCCCTCCACAGACGTTTTTCATTTGCTTTCCCAAGGAAGCACCACCTCCTTGGGCTCGTTTCTGTACCATCAGCTGGAAACTCCTTCAGGAGGCAGGTAATAAACGTGTGATCTGTCCCTCAGTCAGAGCGGGCCTTCGTCTGTGACTAATCAGGGGAGATTTGGGTTTCGACGCAGTGGAGAACTAACACCCAGCCTCCAGCTGCCCTGGTGGTCAGCTAATTTTTTCCCCTTAGGTCAAACCTTCCATACTGTGTTTCTATCTTAAGAAGGATCAAGTTTCTGGAGGTTTCCAGTTCCAGCTCGCTGCCTTGCCTAGATTCAAGGCTTTGTTCTTACATCTGTGACTCTTAAAAACTCAAGTGCCCTGGCCACAAACTCAGGGGAATCAGTTCACAGGTTTGAGGCCTCGGTTACCAGTTTCAGTTTGTGGAAATTGTCTTCACTTCTTTGTGTACTTAGCTCAATGTTTAAAAGAATGCTTCCTGGATTGTATATTTTATATTTTATATTCCCTAGCTGTGACAGGAGCTTTTCAGGTTCTCTGAGTTACTATACTGCTGGAAATAAGATCATGTTTTAATATTTTTAAATGAGCTTGTTTTTACTTATGCAATTAAAATTAATAAAATATGCTAAACAGATATCAGAGAAACAGAAGCAGTACTTCTGGATATGTACTTTTCTGACGACGATGTAGCTTTTGACTTAATGCTGAAAGACTGGGAGAATGCGAACAGCAGCAGGAGGGAAGGGAAAAGATGGGATTAGACCCTGTTAGGTTCCCAGTCCACTCCTGCTGGGAGGCCTGGGCCTGTCTCTCTATGAAGCGGACTTCGTAGTGATCTTCTTTACTCAACATTAACCTCCACGGGATCATTAAATCACGTGCCTTCCCAAGTGAAGGGGACGTCCCCTTGAGGGGACGGCCACCTTTCCTGACCTTGACTAATCTTTTCAAATTTTACTCTGTACCTTAATCGACATACATGTACCTCTCCCACAGCTGCTCTGTCTACCTCCATCCGTCTGGCACCGAGAACTGTGCTGGGCCAGCTGCTCACATCTCGATGGGGTGAATAAACTGTGCTGTGGGAGAGCCTGCACCGATGCTATCAGAGTGGGCAGAAACCTGTCCACTGATGTTTTCATTTTAACCTCTGGTTAAACTGTAACACATTGATTGAGACACCAAACACTTCAATATGCAGAGGGAAGGGAAAAATTAATAGAAGGAACAATAAAAAAAACACTCCAATTGGTGTAAGCAAACGGAATTCCAAATATTGACAATGGAAAACTTAGTACAGTGATGTAAAAAGAGTCCATTATCAAAGGATAGTTTTAAAAATACAATGATATCAGAAAGAAAAAAAATTACTCTTCTGTCAATTATTCCTTCACAATGTATTCATTATCTCCATGTAAGCAGTTTCCAACAGAAACCTACTTATAAATAAGACACTTAAAATAGCTTTCTTTTCATTGTTTTTTAAAACTTTTTATCTAACACAGGTATAATTATTTCAGTGATGCTACTGGAAGATATTGTAACTGAGCAGGGGCAATGCTGCATGGCAGCACGGTAAATGGCCTGGCCCCTGGTGCGGACCACGTGGGTTCAAGGCTGAGCTCCGACTCACCACCTGTGACCTTGGTCAGTTCCCTTCTCTCTTAGTGCCTCTTTCCCCTGATCTGCAAATTACGAATAATAATAATACCCACTGCATAGGGTTGTTATGAGGATTCAATTAATTTTCATGTAGAAATATATGCAGTCACATGCTGCGTAATGACTTCTGGGACAATGAATGACTGACAGACTGCAGGTACAACAGTGGTGTACCAGATAGCCTGGGTGTGGAGGAGGCCATCCAGTCTGGGTGTGCGTCAGTGCACCCTTCTGCACAATAATGACATTGCCAAATGACACACTTCTCAGAACATATCCTGGATTTGAAGCAATGCATGGCTGCACATGACTGCATGGTCAACACCATCTTCCTGTTAAGTAACTGGTTAGTAGTAGCTTAAAAACATAAAATAACAACCAGCCAGTCTTTCGTGAATCAAAGGTCAGGTCTTCCGTTCTCCCAGGCCCTGGGCGGCAGCACCTCTGGGTGAGTTAATACAGAAGAAGTAGCCATGGCTGTCATGCTGGCCCAACATTTCCAACTCGTGCGTTACATTTGAGCCTCTCTACAAGGAACATTTTACCCTAAAAGAGAGATCGATTTCTAAAATGGCCAGAGGGAACAGAAAACAGTATTAAAAATAACTGTTGTCAGCACCCATTTACAGACAAACTTAAGTAATGATATAATCAATATTGGGGCAAATCAAATAAGCAGTGCTATAATAATATGAAAACATTCCATTTATAAAGTGGGCTAAAAATCCAGTGAGAGATGAGAGAATAAAGCTTATGGTTCCTAGTAAACACAAACTCATCTTCAGATTTATGCTTTGTATTTCAGTGAAGGCAGTTCTTAGAACCATACTTTCTGGTGAGAAGGCCACTGGAGCAATGTTGTAACCGCAATCATCTGAGTCACAGGTCAGAGAGCCAGCATTTCCAAGTGAATAGTGGCAAACCTCTTCTTCCATCAAATAAAAGCAAATCTGGACATAAGGGAAAATTTGATTCAAAAAGTCTACTGCAATGGAGAAAATGGTCTAAACTTTGGATCTGCAAGCATCTCAACATCAAACAGAAACAGACCTTTCTTTTACAAGGAGGGGGGTGCCTGCTCGCAGGGGACCTTGGAGAGGAAATTGGGCAGAACAGCAAGTGGAAGCAGACAGCAAGGCTGAACTGTGTCGTGCAGTAGGGACTACTCCCAACTTGGGGCAAGCTGAAGATCAGGGGCCCAGGAGGGAGAGAAAATGGCCCGACTAAAGAGTATTGGGTCAAGGTGAAGGTAAGGAAGCAGTGAATTGTGAGCACTTGATCTCTTCACAACAGTGGGACTGCTGGTTTTAACAGCAGCTGCGGAACGAAAGAGTGGCCACGAGTTAAACCCTGCAAACAGGTTAGGTAGGCAAATAATCAGCTTTGTGTCAACTGAAAAGTCCATTCTTGCTGTCGCCGCGGGCACCATCCGTCCCCGGGCGCCGGCTGGACTGGGTAGAGGAGGGTGGGATGCTGCCAACATTCCCGGGCGTCTCAAATCCCAGGCGGCTAGAAAGACTCACAAACTTTTTCACATGAATCTCTCTCAAACATCTCAACATGCGAAAAGTAAAAAAGCAAGTAACATAGGAGTATGGTAATTCCTTTCTACAAAAAGAATAAATTGTAAATATTAGAATAGGGATATTTGGGGACAAACAGAAGTTGTACGATGTCATAAAAATGTTCCATAAAAAAGCTCACAACAGACATCCCATTGGAATCAATTGCAGGGGGCGGGGAAGGGGGAAGAACCTACAGTTTATTCCCGTTAAACAGAACTACGGAAACTGTTCTTCACACAAGAGGACAAAGACTGCACACGTAATTGGATAAAAGTTGGTATTGACACAACAAACAGGTTTAAGATCTTTTAAATGCTAATTCAACCGTTAACATTGTTACCGAAACAGAGAACCTCTCCCACTCAGTTCAAGAGCTCTGCAATTACTTTTGAAACACTAGCCTCCAAAACCATGCAAAGAGGAAGCAGACTGCGTGTTCCCGCAGAGTTCGGACCGTCATTGACTCACCGTCAGCATCTTTCCATGATCTGCCTGAAGGTCTCTTTCACTAGCTACCAGAACTCTCCTTTTACTGCAGAGGGATTTGATGGATACACCAGCGAGAACGGATGAAAAGTAAGAGTATCTGCAAATCAGCCTGAACCCTCTTCTCCTCCCATGGAGTGAGGAAAGAGTTCCTTTCCTCAAGAGCCTGTCTCAGCCTCCCCGTCTGGACTGGCTGCCTCCTCCCTGCAGAGCTCACCATCTGCACCACATCAGTCCCCCATTCTCTACTGCAGAGCCAACAGTACACGGCACTGTGTGTGCTAGACAGACACCGTAATTGTACCTGGGACTGGCGTGCTCATCCCATCAGACTGCAAGCAGGGGTTAGTACTGCACACGGCAACAGGCGGTGCCTTAATGAAAACTAAAAACTTATTTCATCACTGTAGTATTTGAAATGTGATACAGTTACCAGTCAGTGATATGTTATGGCTCTCCAAGGAAAGATTGCCGCATCTCGCCAGCATTCCTTCTCGGACAGGTAGACTTGTAATAGACGAAGCTGTAAGAAAAAGGACATCGAGATGAAGTGATGTTCTAAAAGCTGGTTTACAACAGCTAAAATGTTATATACTATTAATGAAAATAATTTTTGCAGGAAGATCCGATTCACTGGGTCTCATACGCTCCACAGATATTCAGAAATATATCGGTCATTAAGTGTGTCCAGATTTCCAATCATTTCTATGTTCTTTTTTTTTTTTTTTTTTTTTGCTGAAAATTCCCTATTGATTTATATCAAATGGCTTTTTAAAAACACCTCCATTTTCTTATCCTACAATTTGTGGTCTCTTTACAAAACATAAATGAAGACACTGAGGGCTTAGAGGAGAGCGGCAAAAAAAAGAAAGGCATGACAAGGCAGAGCAGGTGAGAGACCAGGAAGGACAGGCTGGCTGAAGTCAAGGGCATTAGAAGGGATCCAGCGGCCCTGGGCAGCCCCAGGCCAGAGAAGGCGGAGGGACACAGTGAGAGCCCACGCCGCTCTTCCTGGTCCAGCTGGGGCCACAGGACAGGGTTCTCTTCTGTCCCTAACATCATCGGCTGAAAACGTGTACCAAAGAAACAGGTTTCGCTCTTCCACCTTGCTCACTCACCTTAGAACTCCTTTTCCCTACACCAGCTACTTCTTCTTTGACATGAGGATCCCAGACCTTACCTCCTGTAAAAATACTGCAACTCCAGCAAACAAGTCAGAGAAGGAAAATAAAGTCTTGTTATTGTCAATCGGGCTGGTTTCCTTCAACTTCATTCACTGTAAATTAATCCTGGCCTGTTCTGGCATTGTTTTCTTATACTTCACCCAAAAGTTATTTCCGGTTATTTCATTTTCTTCTTTGTGTGAAAAATGTTATCAAAGTTAGTGCTTGCTTCTGTCGCTCTAGCTTACACGTGGCATTCACAATGTTGCCTAATGCAGGAAATCTACGGAGCCAAACCTGATCCTCCCATCAGCTGTGTCCAAAGGCTCCTTCACTTCCACTGCCACTCTGGAAGGTGGAATGCAGGGTCCCACAAACTTGCAGGGGTGCCCAACCTTCCGGCATCTCTGGGCCAAGTGGAAGAAGGAGACTTGCCTTGGGCCACACTTGAAATACATTGTGACACGTAATCACAAAAAAAAAATGTCTCATAATGTTTTAAATAAATTTCTGATTTTGTGTTGGGCCACATTCACAGCCATCCTCAGGGGCATGCAGCCTGTGGGCCGCAGGCTGGACACCCTTGCAAGCCATCCTTTAATGAGTTAAAGACCCAAGTCATGCTACCCTCTGGCGGTGAGTGACTCTACAGGGAAATGTGGCCTGAGTCTCGTGGGCTATAAGAAATGCAAAACCCTTCCTTCGCCCACATAAAATACTCATTTACTCTCACTGTCTCTCCCACACACAGGCACACACACTGCCAGAAAGGCTGTACCTTTTTCTAATAAAAATTCTTTTTTTTCGTCTTGGGCATAGTTCACTGAGAGGTCACAGTACAGAGACAGAGTCTCGCGAAGGCCAAGGCAGAGGAGGACTGGAGGGAAGGAGCTGTTCTGCTGTGGCCTTGGGTCAGTGAAACCTACATGACAGAAGATCTGATATCTCCGCTTCCTTGCCAGGGCATTCTCTCTGGGCCGGCCTGGCACGCGTGACAGAATGCACGGGTCGTCCCCGTACCCTGACCCCCACCAGGGCCTATCATCCTTTATTAGGAGTAATCACCCCATCAGCAACAGTGACAGTGACAGAAGCTGATACAACGCCCTTGCTCTTATTCTTATCCCATTCTTGATGCGGCCGAGGAGGAGGCTCAGTGATGGAGGCCCCCAGGGGGCTGTGGGAACCGCAGCCACTGCAGGTTGGGTGCCCAGGGTGTGACTGAGAGTCATCAGAATCTTAGAGTGTCACCACCGTGTGTGGCACTGACCGCGCCTGGCCCGCAAGTTTTGTGCACGTTGGTGTGTAAGCACCAGAGGTGAGGCCTGACCAACACCTTGGAGGGGCACCAGGAGGCTGCGGATAGAGGGAGGGAACACCAGGAGGCGAGCTCTGAGGCTGCAGCAGGTTCACAGGGACCTGGATGGATGGGCTCACCAAGGTCCTGAACTAGAACAAGGAGGGAAAGGGGGAGGAGACACTTGGCCTGGGCGCCATCTAAGCGAACTGACGTTGAAGGAATACCAGGACACAGAAAAATCAAGTTCAAGAGTAGGGAAGTTTGTAGTTCCAGAATAGCTTAGCTGTTGTGACCACTTCCAATTGCTAGATCCTATAAGGAAAGTACAGTCAGACATCTATGAATCAGCCACCGCCCGAGACCTAACATCCTATCCCCTTTATCAAGTTCTGGGTCCCACAGCACCAGCCCGAGGGCAAAGGAACTTGCATAGCTGCTGTGGTTTCCCCGGGGAGTTTCTGGGAGAAGCAATAGATGCAGACACCCTGTGTGCAAATACAGATCGAGCTGCAGAAGGTGTTAGGATAGTGAGAGTGAGACATTCTTTGTTCAGCCAAGGTATTTTTAAATCAAAACAAAAAAACCAACTGAGAATGTAAACCTGAATGCTTCCAGCGGCCAGGACCCTGAATCAGCAGACACGGTGTTTGAAGGAAACTGACCAGGGATTCCAACTGGCCTGGGATTCGGCAGAGGTGGTCTAAAAACTTCCCGGAAAGGATTAGGCAGAGTCACAAAAAGAAATACGAAATGGAAAAGCAGGCATTCTGAATCCTGATCCAAGTTCTGCCACTGACTTGTTGCTTAAAGTTTCATTTCGTGAGAAAGGGCAGGTGAGGAAAGTCATATTATGTTGGGAGATAAAGCTGAGACCATACCCGCCTTCCTCAAGTTCGCCTGCTCTCCCGTTACTCAGTTGCAGCTGGAAGTTTCCCATGTGGCATTCTTTTATGGGTAGCGGCAAAAACGCCAACAGAAAGGAGTAACACCTAATATTTGTTCCAGGGAGTAAGAGATTTGTTTTTCTCCCTCTGCGGGGAGATGGGGTATGAGGGCAACACATCAAAGAACTAAATAACACCCTTGTTTTCACCTGTTAATATTTCACAGGAGATGACCAAATGGTATCTAGTCAAGGATCCTTCACATATTATGTTTAAAAATTGCTATATATGCTATTGGCATTTTCAAACAAAATGAGTATGCTATAATTTCTACTGAAGATATTAAGGTCACATTTTCACATTTAATTTTGGGGCCTCATTAAACTGAAAAAAATTGGGAAGGAAAGAAAGAGGATGAGTAACACTAGAAAAATGGCTGTGGGTTTTAAGATTTTCTTTTATTTAAATCAGAAAATCAGTTCAACTGTACCTCTGTTTAAGAAGAACCATTTTCTCTAATCCCTCCCCTCAATTTCTTTCTCATATACAGGAACCTCAGTTCTCAAACTTAATCCATTCTGGAAAACTGTTCAAGAACAGATTTGTTTCAAAACTGAACTTCTTTTATTAGTCACCTGAGAGACACATGATGGATCATACAGGTGTCAGCAAGGAAGGGTTGTCAGGTAGACCTGGGGACCTCAAGTTTTCTTCGACAACTGAGACGTTTTTCCATGAACAACTTGGTCAACAACCAAATTGTGGTCCGAGAACTAAGACGTTCAAGAACTGAGGTTTGACTGTATTTTAAAATCATGGGAGGGTCTAGACTTCACTTAGAGAAAGATGTGAGAGAAAGCTATTATTCAGATAAATATCATTCTTTCATTCAATAATGTTTTGATTGCTAGCTATATGAATGATTAAAATTAAAGCTATATGGATTATTTATTTAAATAAATCTTAGTTTTAGCATTTTGATATTTAGCATTATAAATGTGCAACCCAACTATAGAAACACTATAACCTAAAAATATATCATATATATGTATAAAACAAACTTTTGGAAATCAAAATATATTTTCACATGGAAGCAACTGTATCTACCCATGCCAAGGTGGAAAAGCCACTTAAGCCACGATATGGGTGAACTATAGCATTAAAGTACCTAATTGTCAATATTTCTTGGAAACAGCAATATTAGAGTGAGTTCCACTTCTGGGTTCAGGGAATACAGTGTTCCTATCCCCTGTCTGTAACTGCGGTGGAGGAGAGAAGAGAAGGGGGATTCACAGACACTGCACTTCAGAGAGAGTTTGTCAAGAAAATGAATTCCTGATGGGGGCATTGTAAGTCAGACTTTCAGCATCAGAAAACAGTTCAGACAAGGAATTCATGGATTGTCTGTTTTCACGCAATATGGGAATCACTGCTAAGAAGGCCGTTTTTAGACTAGTTAAAATAAAGAACAGTTAAAAAGCCGAAGGACAAGAGCAGTGTGCACCTTTACACAGCCTTGTCCAACTATTTTTAAAACCTGATCATATAGGAATATAAGTTGCTCTTTTCTTAAAATATGATTTTTGAAATAAAATATATTTTCAAGTATAGTATGCAAACTCACATGCTTCAAACTACCCCTGCATAGATCATTAGGGTATTTCAACAGTGAAATGTATGCCAAATAAAACTCTTTAAAAACAAAAACCCAAAAGTTCGACTAGGATTTCTGCTCTTTCTACAGACAGTAAATAGGTTTTTAAATTGTTTCAACCTCTACAATAAGACTTAGATTTTATTCAGTGTGTCTCCACTGGGGCGATCTGCTGCCCCCCTCGGGGACACTCAGCGATGTCTGGACACACTGTGGTTGCCACACTCAGGGAAGGTTGCTATTTGTTTCTAGCAGGTTACATTTGGTTCCTAGAGCTGCCGTGACAAATGACCATGGAGATGGCGACTTAAAACCACCAATGTGCGTCCTCTCACTAAAAGCCAGAGTCCTTTCGTCCAGGTGCAGGGCCACACACCCGCTCAAGGCTCCGGGGAAGCCTCCTCCTGGCCTCACCCTCCCCCTGCTGGTGGCCAGCATCCTCAGTGTCCCGGGACTGGTGGCTGCATCACTCCCACTGAGGGCTCCATCTTGACATGGCCATCTTCTGTCAGTGATCCAGTGTCTCCGTATCCAAACCCCTTGCCTTCCTTTCATAGGGACCCCAGTCACGCAGCCCGGGGCCTATCCTGACCCAGTCTGCCCTCATTCTACCCTGATTGCACCTGCAAAGGCCCGGCTCTCCAGTCAGGTCCCTTTCCCACACTCCAAGGATCAGGACCTAAACCTTTCTTTTTGTGGGACACAACTCCTCACCCATGACACAGAGATGCTGCTAAGCATCTTATAATGACAGCCCTTCACAGCAGAGGTTTATCCAGCCCCAAATGTCAATAATGCCAAGATTAAGGAGCCCTCATTCAAAACAGGTACACTTGCAACTCTGATTCTTCAACATGATGATATTTTATAGTCTTCAACAGCCCTGTGGCCCTGTTCTATCTACATTATTTAGGTGCAGATATTTTAAAGCACGGATGCTTCGTGCAACCCTTCTTTGCCTTTTTTTCCCTCCAAAACTAAGTATTTATTTAGAACAAGAACAGAAAGGGCTGGAGCTTCACCATCTTCAAGTTCATCCACCCCCAGCAGAAACTTGTTTAGGCCTGAGCACCACCCTCCCCCTCTCCTGAGCAGGCCTCACCTGCCGGCCTCCACTCAGGCCCCGCCCCTAGACCACCGGTGAGGAAAGAGGGAGAGGCTGCGCTAGGTTGCACGGCTGCCTCCCTCCTCAGCTACTGCACATTCCTTCTGACAGCTGCCTATTCTGAGGGCCTTTGAGGAAGAAGCACCCATTGCTGGATGGAGTTGTGAAATGCAAAGCAGGAAACCAGTCACAGGTACTAGCTAGCTAGCTCCAGGCTGTTCACGTCACCAAAAAGCCCTTTGGGCTTTAAGATCAATCAAATACTACATTTACATTCCTTTTCGGGCCCCAGGACAATGTAATTATAAGGCGTTAAAAAAAAAAGAAAGATGCTGTCTTGGGAACAGGGATACATTAGTAATGGCATAACCCAGGTCACTTGAAAAATGCCAGGAAAATAATTTTCAATTAAAAGAATAGCACCATTTTTAAAGACAACACCTATTATTTCCGTACTAACAGTACATTATTTGAGATAGTCCCTTATTTGTGAACAGTGACTATTATCAGGAATAGAGAGTTTATTTTTAGTAAAACATTGTGAGGTTTTTTCTTCTATGTCAATGTGTGTGTCCTAAATTGTTTATTTCCACCATTCGTGTAGTGTTATAAAATATTGTGAAACATGGTGTTCTGAAATGGGACACCAGTGAGACCGAAGTCACTTTGAAGGACTGCAGTTTGGGATGAGCCACCTCACCACATGCTTTGATACTGTTGCAGAACAAGCACTTCTCCGGAAAACAGGACCTAAAGATACACACTGATGACTGTTTCTCAGCTGTTCCCTAGGGTTCAATGTCATACATTCTCAGCAAGAGTTGGAATTCTTTTTGCTTCTTTTTAAATAACCCTAAACTAACAGAACAGTTTCGAATACAGAATACTTGAGAATAAGCGGATGGCCCCATGGCCCACTTCCCTCTAAAACACCACTGTGCATTTACCACACAGGACTCACCCCCACATCCCCCCAGCACCTCCGTGAAAATAGGGAATTCAGCATTCGTGCATTTCCCACACCGGATCTGAGCGTCCAAAAAAAAGTCTTTTTGCTGAGATGCACTTTTTAGCAAAAGGTCCCAGCTGTGAATCATCTGTGGCCATTAGTTGTCACGTCCCTCTCCTCTCCTTCACTCTAAACAACCTCAGTCTCGCCTGACTTCTATGACCTTGATACTTGGGAAATTAACAGCATGGTGACATCGTCACATGATTAGATTCAGAGCAGACATCTCCCATAAGAATACCACAGAGGTGACTGTGGTTCTCACTGCATCCTGTCGGATGGCACACGATTTTTATTTCCCTCTTCACTGATAATTTTCACTTGGATCATCTGATTAAAGTCCTATCTGGCAGGCTTCTCCACTAAACAGTTATTCTTTCTCCTTTTCATTAGTAAGAATTTTGTGAGAAGTTACTTTGAAACCATGTAATATTCTATGCCTTGTGAAACTTTTACTTGATTTGTTCAAATAATTTATATCAGTATTGACCTATTATTATTCTGTGGGCATTATTCAGTGGCTACTAATGCATACTAGATGTTCATTCGGTCCCAGCTTTGTCCAGTGGGAGTCCCTTCACGGGCTCCTGCCTCCTTTGGGCGGCACCCATCATTCTCTGCACACATCATAGCTTTCTGGCACAAGATGTTCCAGGCTTCACGTAGACTTTCCCCCACCCCAGTCCCGAAGTTGGCCATTTCTCCAAGAAGTCCTAGTTGCTATTGTTAAAGCAGGGTATTTTGAGCCAAGATGTGGTGCTAAGTGTGATCACCAGGCCCGGGAAACCACTGCTCCACCCCAGCGGGCAGAGCTAAGGCTCCCCCCACCCCCGCCCTGCACAGGCAACACATCAGCCGAGGCATGATGGGAGTTAAAAATGGTCATTTCAAATCACTGCCCTGCAAACATTTGTCAACGAATAAACATGACCCATTCCCTCGACTGATCTGTTTCGTAAAATAGTAATAACAGTGATGTTTGAATATTCCTGTTTAAGCCATGCTTCTCCTTTACAAAGATATTTCACATTTCTTATGTAATGGAGGCAGCCTAAGAGGGAGCCCCTGTGCCTGATCTTACCCCAGGACTCGCACGACGTCAGCAAGCCCTTGAGCTCAAAACAACACACAACACAGGCCGGACTCTCTGGCGGTGGTGCGAGACCGTGAGAGACACACCTGGCTATGTCAGCACAACAACTGAGTACGGTGTCTGAGGAAACAGGCTTTGGAGTTGGACCAAACTATGCTAAATTTCCTGCTCTACAGCTTAATTAAGGATGTGTCCTTGGGCCATTATTTAACCTCATGAAGTTCCAACTTCCTCCTCTCACGTCAGGGACCATGAAAGCTAGTACACGGCACTGCGGGCTGCATCCTGCCATTCCCGTGCAATGTACACAGTTGTTACACAACAAACATAAAAAACTGTAACCATTTTTAATATTAAAATTTGGCCAAAAAGTGTCTGGTTTCTAGAACATCTATATCTAAGTAGTTCAAAGCATCTAGATTAAAAAACAAATAGCAGTAAACTTCACAGCGTCCTTTAGCAAACAGGAAACTCAGTCCCATGGAGATCGACCCAGAATCCATAAAACAAGAAGGGGTTGCCTGACAATTGTTAATTCCTCCTTAAAATTAGATGCTCCTTCATGCCTCTCACATGGCACAGTATTCAGTAATTTTGGCTTACGAGAAACAGAAAGGACGTCATTGGCAATGCATGCACACAGGCAATTTATTTATTTGCTAATGCACTCCACTTTCATTTGTCTCCTACTTGTTTCTCTTTAGAAGTCCACTCTACATGTCCATTTAAACCTGGCCCCCGGTGCCAACAGAATAAATAACTACCCAGCAGTGCAACCTCTAGGCCACATCTTTTTAAAGCAGTGGTTTCCAATCTGCTTCAGCTCACATGATTAAAATCGCAGAGGATTTAAAAACTGCTGATGTCCAGGCTGAAATCCCAGGCCAACTGAACCAGAATTTCTGAGGACAGGATCCAGGTAGTATTTTGAAGTTCCCTGGTAATGCCAACATGCAGCCAAATCAAGACCCAAAATTCTGGGATAACCAGAGTGCACGGGTCCTCATACCTGCCGCATTCTGGGGTGAATAAAGGGTGAACCGGGGATGGAAGAATCGAGGACAACCAGGCAGGACAAACGTCCTTGACAAGTCTTTCCAAGTGGCATGAATGAAAAAGAGAGCGGGGCAAGGAAATTTAGAAACCTAAGCAACCCAAAAGGTTTGGTCCAGGTTGTGAACAACTGGGCCTCTGAGAGGATGTTTATTAAAAAATAAATAACCACACACTTTGATTATCTTGCCATCTTTGCTGTATATTATGAAAAATCTATAAGCCCATAAAATGAATTCCTGTGAAAAGCTAAAAACCCTGTGTAGAATAATATCCCGATTTCAGGGAACTGATGGACAATATTTGCCACCTTGAGAGGCAGCCTGTCACCCTGACCTGCCTGCTGACGCTGCAATTTATCACACAGCAGTGCGCATCTGAAAACCGGTTAGGCGGAATGCCTTAAACATAAAAAGTTATGATAAACAGGTAAAACTAAAGATGGCAAATTTGGTGTTTTGATAACGTTCTGCCCATAAATCCCTCTTTTGAAGTGTCTTTAACAAAACCACCACCACCAAAAAAAAAATCTTTGCTGTCCAAGACCATGATGAAAAGAATACACCGCGCAGGGCCTGAGTTGCGAGGCTTTGTATAGTTGCTTTGTTGTTCCGCATCCTCAAGGCCAACCCACCTGCCTGGAAGAGAGTAGGCGCTACTTAGGCCATACTATCAATTCAGATGAAGGGAGTTGGCCTTGGTGAGTGTGGCTTTCAGATTACTGTCACTTTCGCAGAGGCCAGTCGCTGCCTGTACCCGCCCACGCGCGCCCCGACACCCTACCGCCCTCTTCTTAGAAGCGCCGAGACTCCGCGCTATTGCCGAGGACAACCCCGACTCCCGGCGGGTACTGTGGGTCCCAGATTTACCATCCACAGCGGAGGCAGCCCCGGTCCCTGCGTCAGAGTTGGATAACCCAAGCGTGGCCAATGGGAGGCTGCGGCCGCCGCTGTCCCCAGGAGTCGCCAGCATCCTCGCGCTTCTCCCCACCGCCGTGCCCCCCGCGCCGCCGGCCGTGCCCTCGACGGCGGGCCGACCTCCCGCGCCCCCTCCACCCCTCCTGGGTCCTGCATTCGTCACACCTGGGGGATGGCTGTCCGCGGAGCTCGGGCGCACGGCGGCCAGGAGGCACAGGAGGAGCAGCGGCTGGGGCGGTGGTGCCCCGGGCCCCCGCAGGCCTGGGAGGGTGCGCATGGTGCCGGCGGGTCGCGAGCGGTCCTCACCAAGGCCGGCCCTTCGGCGCACTACCGTAGGTGCCAGGAGTCCCCAAGCAGGTGGCAGGACGCAAGAGAAAAGGCGGAGTGGGAGGGGCCCGGCGTCTTGCCCTCCTCCCCCTGGGCATTCTCACCGAGTTCAAAGCCGCCCCGCGACTGCGCCCGGCCCTCTTTTAATTGAGCCGCACTCACCCAGCGCTCGTGCTCTGCAGACGCGCGGGATGTGCGGTGGCCGCTGCCCAGCGCAGCCTCTCCCGCCTCCATCCTGTAGGATCCGGCGGGTCTGGGAGACAGCTTGCTGAAGACGCAGGGCAGGTGATGTCTATCTAAGCCTGTCTACTTACACACACACACACACACACACACACACACATTATGTTATATATAATCTCCGCAGACTATTCTTCACAGTTCATTTGACGCAGGTTCGTGTATGCACTTTGACGGGACAGATGAGAGGGTGGAGAACACTTATCTGCTTCCCCTCCCCAGCCCCTGGGTTACTGAGGAGACGCCTGTTTGCACTGGAAGAGGCGATCCAGCTGCCATGCGCCCTGGCCTGGTCTGTCTTTGCTCTGTGTACTGCCAGCACACACCCTCCCCTCCAGTCTCCGAAGGCTTAACCGGTTCTCTCCAGACTGAGAGTGCCGAAGCCCTGAAGTGCGCCTTCTTTTGTTTTCCTTTTGTTTGCTTAGCCTGCCCGGTTTTGAGGAGCACCCAGGGCTCCAGAAGCAAACACTACCAACAATGGCTGCTGTGAACTGCACAAAGCTGTTGACTCGAACGCTGTTTATACTGCTCCTTACTCAGCCAGGCTGTGACTTGGAAAGTTCAGTGCTCCCCACCAAATAAAGTAAAACAACTAAAAGGTATGCTTTATCAAGGAGGGGAGGAAGAATCTCCATTGTACCATAGAAGACTGATTAGCAGGAGCTGATGACTTCCCAGGTTGCGGCAATGACACAGAGAGATCTGATTAAGATTACTCAGATCACTGGGGAGAAGTAGGGAGGGGCCGGTGAACGAGTTTTACAGGCAACTGTGGGCAGTATAGGGCGGGATTGGCTGAGAAGCTGACGCCTCCAGAGCCCATGGAAATTTAGAAAGGGCTGGCTCTCTGGCTCCTGGGCTGGCTCTCAGGCCCTTCCTTCTCCAGGATGCCTCCGTGATGCTGCTGCAGCCGCCTGCCTCTCCCAGCAGACGGTACTTTGGATGGGAAGGAACTCCGGGCACAGCCCAGAGTCAGGCTGGCCCCGCAGAGGGTGGCAGGGCTGTTCTTTGGGTGTTCTAGAGGGAACAGGTTCTGAGGCAGAAAACTGCCATTCTTCCAAAATTGTATAGTTTTTGTATCTTACGTTGTTTTAGTTTGTAAACTAACTGTATAGAAACACGATAACAGGGAAAAGATAGAACTCAGGTGGTGGAGTTTGGCCTTAATTGATAGGCTTACGTGATTAAAGCTGTGACTTGATAAGCTTAAGTAATTGCTTTTGAATAAAGACTCTTTTCCTTTATCACCAAACCTTTGCTTCTGGAATTTTCGCCCAGAGGGTGGCCGCTGTTCAGTAACAACAGCACATTAAAAGGTGTGTGTGTGTGTGTGTGTGTTAAGTATTTCCCAGGAGCTTTGTTTCCTCCCCCTTTGTCTTTTGGACATCAAGGTAGATAGTCATAAATTAAAAACATATCCTTGTCCAAAAAACAGAGATTAAAAAAATGTTAAATATACATTGTTAACATTTCAGTGCTAAACCAGGGCTCTGCTCCCTTTGGGCAGGAAGGGTTCCTTGTTCATTGGTATGCATTACTAAATAATCTCATTTCTGGTTCAACATTATATAGGCAGAACTCAGAGAAAGACTGCAACCATTATTTCAAGGGGTGTTGAGAGAATATGAATGATGGAGTCCATTAACAACCGATAAATGTCCACCAAGTGCCAGGCACTGTGTTCAAAATAGGCCACGTGGCCAGCGTGCAGCGTGCACACACACACACACACACACACACACACACACACACACACACAGGATGGGTCACCTGGAGGGTCAGTTATGCATCAGCTTCCAGTCTAAGAGAGGCCTCTCCTCAGCCAAGGTCATGACGATTCAGCATTTCTGAGCGAAGCCTCATGAGACATCTAGAAAGACTAAACACTTAACAGGAGGGCCTCTCAGGACTTTGGCCCACTTTGCTGAACCCCAAGTGCAGAGTCATGGGCTGCTGAGTCACAGCCCTGGGGTGCTGCCTCCATCCGGCCACAGAGCCAACGCCACATGGGTCCCATTGTCCAGTGCCTTCAGGGAGCTTCAAGGAACTCTGCCTGGCCTTCCCCAGTTAGTCCTATAGAATCCTTAAGCTCAAATTCACCTTGTTTCCAATAAGCCGACCTCATGTCAAGGAAAATCATCTTTTCAGTTGAGTTAGCTCGTTTTGTGAACAGGAAAAAAAATGACTTGCCCGAGTGGAGGCTAATTCCCACAGTCAATTTTATTGTCAGAGCAACACGAGCCGAGAAACAAACAGTTCTTATTTTGCTGCACCTTTTTCCCACTGTTGCTGTTAGTATGTAGATATCGGTGTGTTTAGCTGTATCCTCACTCCACTTTTTTCAGATGCGCTTTTCCCTGTATGGCTTTTTCAGACCTTCCTGGTCCAAATTGACCTTTCCCTCCACGGTCAGTTAAATACGGCCCTAATGCTCTGGCACTCTCCCAGCCAGGGGGTGTGCTGAAGAGCAAGGAGGGTCCTGCATTTCCTTTCCTCCAGCTGGGTGGGCTCTGGGACCTACTGGATATTGCTGAAGCCACACTGTGTGAGTTTCTGGATCCAGATCACAAGAGTGCCCACTTCCCTTCTCTTCGCTCTCAGAGACAGCTGCAGGGAAAGGAAGAGCATGCTGTTCCACGAGGAGCCCAGAGGATGCGGCAGGCCCAGGACAGGGAGATATCTCGGGCAATGAGAGCAGCCAAGGAGCAGGCAAGAGCAGGCAGGAGCCGGCTGTCTGTGGAACCCTTTCTGAAGTCCGAGGACAAGGCCAGGCCCCAGCTGAGTACCCCACGACAACCCAGGTGGTGTGCCTGGAGCAGGAGAGCAGCTTGGGGTCTCTGTCTAAACTGCCCCCGCAGCTGTGAGGGGTAGCCACTCGGCTGTTCTAAGCCACCATATTGTGGGGTAGGTTAAATCGCCACAAAAAAATAATCCAAACTCTCTCCTCAGAACTCACACTGCCTCTAGGATTAATTTGACAATTAATAATTTACAGACTCATGACTTGGCCTTCATTCTTGGCTTAAATTTCTATTTAAATATTTTATTGGTATTCAACTTTAGTGATTCTGCCATCTTTCCAAACTACATTACAACTCTTTTCAGTACCTGCAAATAGTTCATGATTCTTTACATTTTCTGCAGTGTCTTAAAATAATACTTTCAATGAACTCTCTTTTAAAAAAACATTTTTATTAGATGATTGGCCTTTCATTGGTTAATAAAATTCTATATGTTCCAGCTGTATAATTCTATAATACATCATCTGTGTATTGTACTGTGTGTTCACCACTCAAATCCAAGTCTCCTTCCTTCTCTCTTTATCCCCCTTTCGCCTTTTCTACCTCCCCGTTCCCTCCGGTGGTTTTTACTTAATAGAAAATCAGTGTAGGGAAAACACTTATGTCTGTCTTACAAACTCATGTGTATAAAATAATGCTATAGAATTTTACTTTTTTTGAGATATATAGTAAGCTGCCATTGACTAAAAAGTGTGTAACAGGTTCCTAGAGAGGTGTGAAAATGAGAATGAGAATGTGGGTATAGGCTACCAATGAAAATAATATGCTATTTTAAAAATGTGGGAGAAAAACATATCGGTCTGTGGTATATAAAGTGCTACAAACAAAGGGGATAATTTTCCACTGATAATTAGTAGAAAACAAACAAGGAACAACCCAAAGCTACACATACAAGTCATGGGACGTGGTGGGCACAACTCTGCAGTGACTCCAAGTCCCCCCCCCCCCACCACTGCCACAGATCACATGCCCTCGCTCCCCTTAAATGTGGGCAGGCTTGTGAATGACGGTGTGGGCACTACGTTCATTAGATTACATGTAATAAGACTCCACTGAGCAGGCTGCAGGGAAACGTTCCCAGGGAGGAAGATGCCCTCATGCCTGTTTGGGAGAAACAAGCAGCCCCATTGTGAACTGACTACCTGTGGAGAGGAACGACCTTTGGGAGCAACCCTATGGAACTGAACTCGGCCGACAACCAGTGAGCTTGGAGGAGCCCCAGAGCCTCAGATGCAGCTGCAGCCAACATCTGGACTACAGCCTGGGAGCCCGGAGGACTTCTGACCCGGGTCTGACCCAGAGCTTCGGACCCGTGGAAGCTGCACAGTCATACATGTGTGTTGGATGACTGAGCTTGTTGGAACTTATTGTGCATCAGGAGAAAACTAAGACAGGGGGCCCATCCGATGGGACTCTAGCCACATTAAAAGAAAATAATTCTGTTCTTGAACAAGGTCAAGAATGAATATGAAAGGAAAATACTCAGTCATCTCTGAATATTAAAAAGAATGGATGAAAAGTTCCAGAGCTACTCAGAAGGTTGTATCATTTCTAAATTGGGACCTAAGACCAACTCAGAGTCATGTGCACTCTCTCTTGGGAAGGAAGATACACACACACACACGTGAATGTATATACAGATACAGCCACATGTATGTATATGTATATATGTATATATTTAGTGTGTATCTATGCAATCATATTTTTAAATATATTTTATTGATTATGCTATTACAGTTGTCCCATTTCCCCCATTCACTCCCCTTCATATTTTTAATTAAGTAAAAAATTTAAGCAATGCATGCAGATCCCTCAACCTCAAGACTGGAAGACCTCTACCACACCCCAGGAGATAAATCATAATTGGTCTAAGCCAATGAGTATAATATTATGGTCCTTAGTCTTGCTGTGTCGAAGGGGCAGCAGAGCTAATGAGATAAAAGAGCAAATGGGCTATAAGGGGCCACTCTCAACAACGAGGTGAAAAGCCTTCGGGAGAGAAAGGTTGGCCCACCCCTTGGCCGTCTGCTACCCTAATGCAGCCTGGATGCAGGATTGGCAGCGGGAGTGAGCGGTTGGGTGGCGAGCAGCCGGCTTTCCCAACCGCAGCAGAGGACGACTAACCAACCTGGGCTTGAGGCTTGGGCTCTGAGAGGCTCTTTTCAGACCCGTGTCAGATGGCAATGGCTTTAGGGACAGCAGCCTTCTGGGGACGTCTAGTTCATGGCAGCTCCAGGACACTTCGTGCCCTGCCTCAGTTTAATAACAGCCTTACTCTGTGCCTGGGAACTCCCATCCGTCTCCGCACGGGATTCTCCCTCTATGTCCTCGTTTAATGACTCATCTTTGCTCTGAGGATTAAATGCACTACCTCAGGCCTTTTGTAATCTAGGCCTTGAATAACTCTAATTTACCTTTCAACAGCTTCCCCTGCCCAAACTCTGTCATCATGAATTCTTGGGGTTTCCCCAAAATCAGTTGTCTTAGGGGCCTCAATGACTATACCTCTGATTTTTTCTTTTTCTTTTTCTTTTTTTCCCCCTTCCCTTTCCTGCTTTCTTTTTTTTTTTTCTTTTAACATTTAGAATAGCATTGCCTATATCCTCCACTGCCTAGTCCTTGCCTGAGTTTCTGTGTGCCCTTTTCTCCAGAAAATTCTCTTGGATTGTCCCCCTTCCAGAGCTGCTTCTCCAGTTCCACAGCATCTTGTGTGAGCCCTACCCCCGCTCCCCAGGGACTGTGCTGTAATTGTCTGTTTCATTTCCATCACTCAGCTCCCGAAATGCTGGGCGATACCTGGTCCACATTCGCATCCCATGAGCCCCAGCGCCCAGCTCACACTTGTTGCAGAAACAAAGGAGAGAATGACACTCAAAAGGGATGGAAGGCTGCTCTTTGAAAGGGAACCATCCTGGAGTGTCCCCACCGACTCCCTTCCCAGAGATGACGTGATGTTGTTGGTTGCAGCTCTTTTTCAGGGATATTTCCCAATCTATGCAAATTGTTCCTAGACCCAGATGGTGGCATTCTGTACTCACTGTCCTGCACCAATCTGTTCTACTTCGACCACACACCTACTTACTCCACAGAGAGCTTTCGCCTTCAAACAGCTAAATATTGTTCCATTCTGTGGCTCTTCAACCACACACTTACCAGGTCTCCATTGACTGCATTTATATTGTTTTCATCCTTTCCATTTACAAACAATTCAAAAATTCCTATTATTGTACAAGTGTATATGGTACATATAACTGTGGAAATAATATTTTTTCACCAAGAGAGAATGTGATGCTACCTTATACCTGTTAGAATAGCCATTATCAACAAGACAAGTAATAGCAAGTGTGGGAGAGGTTGTGGAGAAAAAGGAACCCTCATTCACAGCTGGTGGGAATGTAGACTGGTACAGCCACTACAGAAAACAGTATGGATGTTCTCAAAAAATTTCAGAATAAAATTACCATATGACCCAGCAACCCCTCTTCTGGGTATGTCCCTGGAAAAACTGAAAACATTTATTTGTAAAGAGACATGCACCCCTACATGCATTACAGCATTATTCACACTGACCAAGATATGGAGACATCCTCAGTGCCCTTCAAAAGGTTAGATAAAGATGGTGAGGTGCATCTACACAAGGGAACACTACTGAATCGTAAGAAAAGATGGAACACTGCCATTTGTGATGACAAGGATGGATCTTGAGAATGTCATTCTAAGTGAAATAAGTCAAAGGCAAGATCCACATGATTTCACTCACATGTGGGACATAAAACTGAATCTCATAGACACAGACAGCAGTGTGGTGGTGACCGGAGGGGAGGGGGGTTGGAGTAGTAAGGGATAAAGTGACCAAGTATGTGGTGATGGGAAGAGATTTGACTTTGGGTGGTGAACACACAACACAATATACAGATGGTGTGTTATAGAACTGTACACCTGAATCTTGTATAATTTGTTAATATTACCTCAATAAATTCATTTTTAAGAAGATAGTTGTGTTTTAAACTTTGATAGGCATTGCCCCATTGTATTTCCTTAAAGTTGTCTTTGTTTACATTCTCCCCAGTGATGACACGACCTGTTTCCCTACGTTAAAATCAGCTGGTCCAAGCCGGGGTCTTGGTCGGCCACTTGCAGAAGAGCACACATTCACAGTTTCATTGTATTTCTTTTATTATAAGTCAGGTGAGCAATGTTTCCATGTTAAAGGTGGTGTACAAATGTCACAAACAACAACATCCAAGTCAGCTAGTTCAACCAGAAAAAACAAATCTCTTAAAGGTTATTGGGATTGTTGAAGAAGCAGATGCAAGGATAAACTCGGAACACCAAAACCCAGGCAGTCCCCTGGCCTGACACGGGTCCCACTGATGCCTCCTCCCTCCGACCTGCAACGCCAGGGGCATGACACCCACATGCACCACACCTCCCTTCCTGATGCTGCCTCTGCCTCAGGGGCTTGCTCTTGTCACACAGCCGCCACCTGCACCAGCCAAATGGGAGCCTGCTCTGCTCAGCCCTGAATCATTCACCACCTGGCGTGTCCAAGGCTGGGGCACGGGCCTGAGTCCTGGCTGGGTATTGAGTTCTAACCTCAATGTGGGGGTTCATAAAGTGAAAATTTCCCCAATATAGAAATGTCTTCTAAACATGGTAAGAAGTCCTGAAAGTCACATACCCACTTCCGTCCTCCCTGTATTTGACAGGCAACTTTTCTTCATATTTAGTCTTTGAAACAAGAGCAGATAACTGCCCTCTACTCCACTTAATATACCATCTGCTCATCTCGACTGCAGACACCCCGCTCCAGCCCCAGAAAGACTATTGTCTCATCAGAAGGGAAGATTGGGTTCCCAACTCGTTTGCATGCATTCTAAGGCCCTGGGACAGCAGCTGGTCATTTGCTCATTTTTCATGTTTTTTGGTAAAATTTGCTAAATTAAGTTATTTTCACTGGAGCTCCTTAACCTGACCATTCATTTCCACTGCAGCTTCTCTCGCATCCCACTTTCCCGCGTGTCAGGCAGCACACTGTGAACGTGCTGTGGACCCTCCTCTAAGGAAGCTAGGACACATTTAGTTGAGATTTGAGACATCAGAGTTGTGTGTCTTGCAGTCCCTTTGGTGCAGAACCAGGTTGTTGCTAGCTGCCCAGCTTAGACGTGGCATAAAGGTATTCAGTCCTTCTGCTGTGGGACCTGGCCCTGTGAGGATGGCACCTCTCCAGCATCTTGACAAAAAGGTGAAGGGCAAAAACCAAATCATAATTCCCTATTGGGACTTGGCACCTGAGTAAGTTGATAGGGAGGAAAAAGGATGCCTTTGCCAGTCCAAAGGTGTTGTGGAGTGACTCGTGTTCCCCCAAATCCATATGTGGGGAAGCTCTAACCCCCAGCACTTTCGAATGCGACTGTATTTGGAGACAGCATCTTTAAAGCGATGATTCCAGTCACATGAGGTTACATGGGGTCACACGGGTGGGCCCAGGATCTCAGGTGACTAGTCTGGGACCTAGTCCAACAGAAGAGAAGGAGATGCCGAAGATGTGAGTGTGCTAAGTCCCCTGCGTGTGGGGACTCAGAGAAGGCAGCACTGCAGACAAAGAGGCCTAGGGAGAAACCAATCTGCTGACACCACATGCCACTGTCGATGTCCCTCTACATCATGACTGACCCCAGGGTGCCTCTGTCTTGTGACATCACCACCCAGGACTACTTGTTATGGAGTCAGATTAGCCGTTCGCTTAAACCAATGGCTCCTGTTGCTGAACACTAAATCTTTCTGTGAACTCGAGAATAACCACGGATCACTGCATGCTTCCATTTCCTTTCCTGTAAAACAGGGAAATAATACATATCTGCCAGTGTTATAAACACAAAAATGAAAGTTCTGGCAATATGACAAACTATGAAACAATATGTGAATGTTTGGTATAGTGATTTTTGTTGTTACTCCTTTCATTTTTTGTTATAGAGTTCATAAAAGTAATGTTTTTTGAGATAGCTTTGTGCACTGCGTAGCCAGGAGGAGCTGTGCCTTGTGCACTGGAGCTCGGAGAGCATACCACCGTGTCACTGTCACGGGTTAGGGGACAGATTTCACGGCGGACACTCATAAGGTATGTGGTCACCAGAAAGAAAGGCACAGGCCCCCCAGCATATCCCTTATGACACAGAGACCCATGCCAGGGACAGGGTGCTCCACCAAACGCAGCCTGAAAGTGGCACTTACAGTTATGAATGCACAGCGCAGGATTGCCCTTCAGAGGGAGGGCCCTGCCCCATTGCTAATAAAGAACAGCCTCTTTGGTGGAGCAATAGAAGATTGCTTATCTACAGGAAGCCGGTATTTGGGTGGCTGGCCATCTGCAGGAGTGGTAGAGGAGAATGAGGGCCCAGCACGCAAAGACCTTGGTGCCCAGGGACAGCTAGATTTAGGCACAGCCCCTCTCTGACCGAGAGGGAAGGGGAGTGGGAGGCAGTGTAGAGAGCTGTGTGAAGTGTAGTCTAGAAAGGGTTGGATCCCTGTGCTGTAAGTTGATGGTCACAGCCCCTCGCCCACTCTCAGAGAAGACTGGAGAGGCTGGGATGGAGGGGTGTGGTCTTGGAATCAGCAGACAGGAGGATGTGGACACCCAGGGTGGATACATGACTTGCCGGTCCCCAAGCAAAATTAAAACTGAAATGCAGGGCCACCGTTCAAGAATTACTAATTTCAAGGTGACCGCACTAGACAATGAAACTGATTGTGAGACCTTTCTCCAGGCTCAGTGTGGCTGTGCAAGCTGGTTCTGCCCCCACAGAGCCGGTGCAAGGGTCCTCACCAAAAACAGGATGACCAGCGTCCACACACGCACTGAACGACAATACTGAGAACCTTTTGCTAATGGGCCATTACCTTTGCTCTCCAGATCAGAGATTGAAGAAATATTTTCAGGTGTATATGAGCGGACCAAGGGACCCCAAACACACATTATTTAAAATTAATGTTCCAGCGAAGCCCAAAGTCAAAAAAGTTTCATGTATGTGCTCAGAATGATTAAACTTTTTAGTTTATTTTATTATTTTCTTTTACCCTCACTTGAGGACATTTTTTCATAGCTTTTAGAGAGGGAGGATGAGGGTGGGAAGAGAGAGAGAGAGAAACATCAAGTGGAGAGAAGCATCAATCTGTTGCCCTCTTGTACCCACCCCCACCGGGGATCAAACCTGCAACCTGGGCATGTGCCCTGAACTGGAATCAAACCTGCAACCCTTAGTCTACAGGATGACTCTCCAACCAGCTGAGCCCCACTGGTTAGCGCTAAAACAAACTTTTAGTCTCCACCATCTTAAACAAGAATAAACAACTAAAGGTCTCCAAACACCCAGGGGAAAGACTTAATATGGAAAGAGACACCCAAACAGAAGAAATATAATTTATAAGTAAAAAGTATATATACAGAGAGAAGAAATTTCAATAGAAATGTATCATAAAAATCATCAAAAGAAGATATTGCATCTATGGGAAAAAAGATGAGCTATTATGAAAAGAAACATTTAGGAAAGAAAAAGGAGATCAGATTTTAAAATATGATAGGAGAAATGAAAGAAGTTTTGGCAAATAAAGCTGAGAAAAATCTCAGAGAGGGGAGAGCAAAGGGACAAAGGGGGGGCTGTAAGAGAGAAAAGACAGCATAAGTGATTATTCCAGGAGACCCAACATCCAAGCAACAGAAAGACAGGACAGAGGATGCAGAGGAGGGAAATCAGCATTGAAACAGTTCAAAACTTAACCAAAACTGAAGGGAATGCAGGTTGAAGAATAAGACAAAGAGTGTACTAAAGAAAATAGAAAGACAAAAAGAAGATACATATGTCCCTGAGAATTTGGCCTACAGCAAATCTGATATTTTAAAGCAGTGGGGAAGAGAAAGGTAATCCAATATATTTGAGGCCAAAGTGTGATTCATTTTTATAGATAAACTTAGATCCCTATACTACCCATCATATTAAACTATAAATTCCAAATTGATTAGAATTCTAAAGATTAAACGATAAAAATTTTTAAAAGCTTTATGAAAATTAAAAAATTATTGTGGTGATAGAAAAAGTCTTGGTGTGCATAAAATTTAATAACACAGAAAAAGACTGAAATTTTGACTACATAAAATTTATAAGAAAATTTATACATGGTGAAAGTCACTACAAAACAAAGATGAAATACAGATTGGGAGAAAATATGCGCAGAGCATCTTCTACAAATGTTTAATACCCTTACTATGAAAAGAGCACCAATAAATCAGCATAAAGACGAACACTCCACTTGAAAAAATGCGGGGTGAGATGCATTTGGAGCAACATACAGATGGATTGGGCTCAGCCTTAAAGATCTGGGTAATAAAGTGGAGTCTATTGCAGTTTCTGAGTTTTCTTTGCTAAGCTGTAAACACCATAGATCTCGGCGCACAGCTCCTGTAATAAGCTGCCACACGCACCTGAAATAAAAAGGACGTATGGAACCATCAGCCAAGTTCCTGGCACAGGGACAGGCTGAGAGGCAAGCAGCAAGGCCATGCAGATCAGGGTCCACAGAGGAGCATGGTCGCAGGGCCCCAGAAGCCTCCAGACCTTTGAGGGGGTGAAGTGCATTGTCCATCTCTGTGGCTGGGCACGGCTCCATAGCCAAGGAAAAAGAGCTCTGTTTTCTTGGCATTGCTTTGAAAAAGACATTTTAGAAATGCTGGCCCTTTTGTTGGCAGAGCAAGTCGATAGGGCAGGCCAGGACCATGGTGTGAGGCTGAGCGAGTGGGCCCCAACAAGCTGGCAAAGGGAATACACGGGGCTGTCGCCACGGCAGTGGCTGCAGAGTCAAGAAAGGAGGTCCAAGAACCTGCTGCAGCGCCTGGAAGACGGTCGCCGAAACTCGCCACCACTGTGGCGTCCTCTCCAGGACCGCAGTGAACTTGGCAGAGATGGCTCCCAAATGGGCAGGACCTGGTGCAGAATGCATCTGTGGGACCCCTGGTTCAAAGAGGAGGAAGACATTCCATTCCAAGTACTGACCTTTTTTCTCTGCTCTCTCTCCACTAGTCACATCTTTTATATTTGCTGTGTAATGTTCTAAGTAAAGAAAAAGGAGTTTAATTATTAGAAAGATGCTACCATTCATCTCCGCAATGTGCAACACCAGATTAAACGCAAATAAATACAAGAACACTGAACTCCGATGCAGGATGTGACCTATACACACGCAGGCATCCGTTCGTACAAAGTAAGTGGAGTGCTCTCTCCCCGCCTTCCCCTCTGAAAGCAATTAAAAAATAAGTGGAAACGCTGCATGAAAGTGACTTAGCTGTTTGTATTTTGCCTCCTGACATGTGTACATTCTCCCAGCACTCTCTGCCTTCAGCTTGCCGATAAACAAGGAGGGACTGAAGGAAAAGGAAAGAAAAGGTTGCCCCCTCTTTCCTGTCATCCTCGGTGTCGGGGACGCATGAGGATTCACAGTTTACATGTACTGATTTCATAGGGGATGCATTTTCTCACCCAGCATTTATGAATGAGGGTTACTTGGTATATTAATCTTTAAAGGTTTATAATGTATGCACAATAAATTAACATTGTATTTCAATATCTAATTCTTTTCCTGAATAGATATGAGTCATAAAATCTTAAATAAAAACATGCTAATGTACCCTTGAAAGTTACTCATGGGTAGAGTTAAATATACCAATGCCTGTTTTATGCAATGTATATGAGAGTGAGTAGAGAGTACTAAAAGTAATACAGATATTCTGGGTACACACGTGGACACAGACACACATTCATGTACTTTTCTCCCAGACCGAAAAGGAATGCATCTTGAAAGATTAAATTCCCTGTAGGTTGGTGGGGCTAAACTGTATCTTCTGTTAATGATCATTACATGTATTATCTATATAGTACTATCATTTCTTTACAGAGTATTTTATTTTGGGTAAAATCCATGTAACATAATAAAACTAGAAACTATAAAGAACATGCTTTAAAGTTAAGTGTTTTTACCTTAAAATATTACCAGAAATAGCTCTTTAAATATATAGCAAAGATTTTTTTTTTTAATTAGCTCCTATCTCGTTATAAAAGCTCCAGTATTTTGCCATTTCTGGAGTATTTTCCAATAACTGATGTGCCCCTCCATAGCCTTAGACTACCTGGGTTTCCCGTTTCAGCAGAGCCTTTCGGGGCGGAGTCATGTGAGGTCAGGTATCAGGTTGTGCAGGGAACTGAAACCCTAGGCGACCTCTGTCGGCCAGTTTCACTTCCCTAAGCAGCTCCCACTTGCAGAGGGGAGGAAGGGCTGCATCCTCTGTGCAGGAAGAAAGAGAAAGGCCGAAGAGGACCCGGACTCTCTCCGATCTGTCCTTGTCTGAATTGCTTTCTTCCACAATTTCAGCTATTCTACTAACTTGACACACCTTTCCATTAGACTCAGTGCTTGGCTGGGTGAGTTCCTATGCACTGGGGGTTACTGTTTATTTGACAGAAATGGGCAACATTTTTTCTCTAAAATATGACTCTCCCACGGTTCCAAATAGGGTCTGGTCCTGAATAAGTATGGCTCTGTCTGTGTGTGACGTCTGTATGTGCTTGTACTAAACACGTGTCTACACATTTGTAATACGAGCAGTTACTGATTACTCTCCATAAAGTAGAACCTGTACCTTAAATATCTGCTACCAGTTTTACGAAAAGTAAATGCAAAATTATTTTATCAAAATTATAATATTCAACTTTCAATATCACATATATTCCCCACACAGCTACATTGCTATATTCCGCATTTGTATATACATGTGCTTGAAGTATAAAGTGGTATTTTTCTCTATATTCCCATCTAGTGGGGAATTTCATCAACTTTATACTATATTATAATAATTTCACACCACTAGACATCAGCTTTTAGCATTATTTCTAGTTATCTGTTTAATACCCTTTATTGATCTGAATTGTAATTAACCATCTAAAACACTTCAAAAATGTTTTGACTAGAGTATATTCCCCAGTTCTAATTTGTATGCAGAAAAGAATGTTGACGAACTTTCCCCAGGAACAAAAATGCAGTGCCTCAGGCAGTGGAAGCACATGACGCAGTGTTGAAACGAATAGATGCTGTTCAAATCCCCCCCCCCACACACACACACACAGACAAGCATCTGCCACCCTGTCTCTCTCTCTACACGTTATATACTATTTCAGATCCATATGTGTGACACAAATTTTCAGTTCAATAAATCTGTACCTCTAAAAATGTGATTAGAAAAATCAGAAATATTTGTCTCAAGACCAAATTCTTCATGAAAAAGCAAAATTCAATGTGTACTGCTCTTTATAATAAGAAATTACGTGGATGACTTATAAACTATCAGAACGTTTTTGTATATGAACTGGTTAGTGCCACTAACCTAGCAACATAGTCCTGTCAAAATGCCACTGGCTCTTCCATCTGAACTCGAACTGTCTCAGTCCAGAATCCAATCTGAGCTTATTTCAGGCCCTGTCTTTCCAAAAAAAGACAAAACGAAAATGCACTTTAGTTTGAAAACTACCTCTGAATAAAGTACTGATGCTAGTTAATTTAAAAAAAAATATTTTACTGGGAAATAATGTTAAACCCATGAAAATAAAGGTGTCTCAAAATATAACCATTGCAGCCAAGTACAAGTTTAACATTGTGATCAATTGTAGTTCATTGGACTGGAAGACAGGACTCTGAGTATATGATGTTCTCCTTTAATGAGTCTGTATTTTATTCAAGTCAGCACGGACTTGGACGTGTTTTATGGCTTCGGATTCTGTATAGTTCTTTTCCCTGGGCTTCTCCTATTGCCACTATTTAAGGAATAATTTGGAATAGCATTCCAGGTGCCTCTCAATATGAAAATGAGTTCGAAGGAGATGATCTCTTAATTTTGAGTTATCTCTTATCCCTTTGGAGAGACCCTTCCTGCCCCATGGCCACCCCATCTCCACAGTTTGCTTTTTCTTACAGACAACCCTGTTGGTTTATTTCTCTCATGTATGCTATTGAAGTTATAAGCCTATCATCTAATTAATACAAAAGAGAAATGGATCAATAGAAATATAATTGAAAAACTCGATGCCTCAAAATTGTTCTAATTGCAGATGAAAGTATGCATTGAGAAATGCTGAAAGTAAGATATCCACATCTTTTCAAGGTCACGGTCAGTTTGTTGCACGTGGATTGAATCAGAAAATGTATTAGTGTGATTTACTGGGGATGCAGGAAGACAGCAGTGAAAGGGATTAGAACTAGGACAGGTGTTCGCCGACGCAATTCTGCCTGTAGGTGTCGCTAATCTTCTAACAGTGGATCGGTAGCTTGCAGTAGACTCCAGGTATAGATGCTCTTCTGGGGTTGTGTGTTCATTCGTCTATCAGCTCATTATCATATCCTTTAGACCGTGGTTCTGAAACCCAGATGCACATTACCACCGATTCAGGAAATGTTTAAAAGTACAGCTTTTCGGTACAGTCCAGTTCAGACCTACTGAATCAGAATCTTTGGAAAGAAAACCTATAAACCTTTTCCCTCCTCTTCCCCCCCTCTCTGTTCCTGCCTCCCTCTCCCCACCTTCCACTCTAACACCGCAAAGACAAATACCAGTGTTGTGAGGTGAAATAAAGAAACAAAGAAATAAGAAGATAAATAAATCATATCAAAAATTCTGGCTTAATAGAACAAAGCAGCCCTGGCTGGTATGGCTCAGTGGTTGAGTGCTGGCCTGCAAATCAAAGGGTGGCCGGTTTGATTCCCAGTCGAGGGCACATGCCTGGGTTGTGGGCCAGGTCCCCAGTGGGGGCCATGTGAGAGGCAACCACACATCAATGTTTCTCTCCCTTCCCCTCTCTAAAAAAAATAAAAATAAATAAAATCTTTTAAAAATGCAGAACATTATAAATAAAAGGGTAGGAAAATACACTATAGAAGAAAAAAGCAAATATTCGAACATCTTAGCTCTGATTTGTTTTTCAAATGAAAAATCTGATGGTCTGTGCAGCTCATTCAAAATTGCACGAAACTGTTCAAACCAGATGTCAGACCAGTAAAGATGGCCCCTATTTGATGTCTTTTGAAAGCATTTTTTTCAAGAGTCCGTGGTCCTCACTGTAAATTTCCTTTAGTGTGTTACTGAAACTTCTAGAGATGCTTCTGTGAGAGCTGGTTTCTATGACATGAATTCCTTAAAGGAGATTGAGCAGTACCCAGCTCATCCCTAACTTTACCCAGTCCACCCTGACCCTCAGCTGGGCAGCTTTCTCTGGATGGAAATGGTCGATGATTCTTTTTTGCCCAATTTTTTTTTTACTGAACTTTCTGTCTTTTTGATACTGACCTTCAGGAATTCCTTGCATATTCTAGATGACAGCCCCCTTTTTATTTTGCATATTAAAATATATCTTCCCAGTTCATCAACCATTTATTCAAACATCTTTTGAGTGTAATCCATCTTCCCCCTCTCCTCCCTCTCCTCGTCTCCCTCATGGTTTGTACTCTTTGATTTTCTACCGCCCTCAGTGGAACACGTGCAGGGTGGAGCAAAAGTAGGTCTGCAGTTGTGGGTATGCAAAACAGAGTTTATTCTGGTGTTAGTATCTATTAAGCATTATATTACTTTCCATATGTACAATGGAAACCCACTTATGCCTTACCCTGTATATCATATATTTCTAATGTTTCTAATGTTCCATCCTAATATTTCTTTTCTTTTATCATTTTACTTTTTATCACCATGTTTAATACATCTGGGATGATGAATGGGATGAGGTATGTCTCCAACTTAATTTTTTGATTTATATCAGTTTCCCAACACCACCTTACAAGCTGTGTTTTTCACACTAATGCAGAGTCCAACTTCACCATATAACTAATTCATACATATGCTTGTAGTTGTGGATGGATATATATTCCTGAGCTCTCCATTACATAATCTGTCTTCCTACCTGTGATGAATACCACACTGCTTTCATCCTTATTATTATGCAGGCTTTGTACCATGTCTTATATCTAGCAGAAAGTGTTCCTTTTCTTTGCCTTTCTTTCAATAAAAATAACCAAAGTATTCATGGACCTTTACTCTTCCATATATATTTTTTGATACAATTCCTAAATTCCTCCAAAAATGTCTAATTAAATTTAGACTGGAAATAACATAGCATTGGCCTGAAAGTGTCGGCACACGTATTTGAAACCCTTATTCCGTCTGGCCCGTCCACCCTGCTGACCTCAGGTTTCAGTTGGTTGCCTTTCTCCTACGGCGCTCATGTGACCGTCTGCTAATGTTCCCGCGCACTGGCGCTGAAGTATCCGCTACTCGACAAGTGGTATGTGCCAGGGCAGGGGTTCAAATGAAGCCCCGACCTGTGCTCAGCTGGCAAGTTTAGAAATGGGGTGGAGTACAGAGAGTGGGTTTGAGAATCAAGGCTCAGACAATCTACGTGACCTTGGACCCTCCCTCTCATAGCAGCAGTGTGGCAGAAGGACGTGCTGGAGTCTGGGGTCTCCCTACGCCTAGAATCATAAATGTTAACTATTGTTATTAGTACAGTTGTGTTCAAAGGTTTTAAAAGTTTGACAATTGTGGTTCTAGAAAGCCACTATTATTGTTTATCCTTTCCCCCTCTATTGTTTCCTGCCCTCTAGTGGTAGTTTTGATTATGACTTTATGTTTGATTTTATATAAAATTCTTGTTATTGCATAGTATAAATGTGCTTTGTTTCCCTGACCTTATTAAGTCTAAATTATTTTAAACTCAATCTCATTGTGTATGAATGCATGCAGTTTACAACCATTTTATGGATTTGGTGAAAAATCGTTTGGGGATTGTTTTGGTACAATAGAAGGAATTTTCTCTTCAATGCCCGTCGGGATTCATTTCTCTCAGAGAGCTCCATCCACCAGAAGCGATCCCTTCGTCTAGAAGTGAGAACTCTTCCTTTGCCTAACCTTACCTCTGAGGTTCCACCTTACGCCTTATAAAAGTAACAAAACATGTTTACACTGGAGTCGTTACATCCCTGCTTCCTGCAAAGTAAGAATTTACTTCCCAAACAAGGACACTCCAGAGATAGAATGGTAGCGTCCGACAGTCATTAAAAGCTGTAGTCGAAGAACAACCGAAAAGAGTTACGTGAAGCCATTTGTTGCTTTGAAAGATCTGTCCCTTAGTTCACTTTCTTATAATGCAACTGCCTTCCCAGGATACTTACAGTCACTCCGAATTTTGAGATGACACAGACTATTTTTTCTAGCTTTATTGAGATATAATTGAGATATAGTTTCAAGAAAATATAAGGTGACACATGATTTGATATATACATTGACGTGATTACCATAAAAAGTTAGTAAACCTCTCCATCCCCTCATAGCCACCGTGTGTGTGTGTGTGTGTGTGTGTGTGTGTGTGTGTGTGTGGTGAGAACATTTAAGCTCTATTCTCTGAGCAGCATTCCAGTGTATAGTGCACTTTGGCCTACTGGAGTCCCCAGACTGGACATCAGATCGCTGGAACCCGTTCCTCTCATAACTGCAAGTGTGTGCCGCCCGACCACATGTCCCCCTGCTCCCCTCCGCCCCCTCAGCCCCCAGCCACCACTATTACTCTCTACGACAGACTATTCTGAACTATCTTACGGTAACAAGAGATGTTGTCACTGGTGTAAACCAGCGATTTTCTACCTTTTTTATTTCACAGTGCACAAAAAGTAATTACTAAAATTCTGTGGCATGCCCCCAAAATATATTTTTTACCAACCTGACCCCCCAAAAAAGAGGTGTAACTTTGATGCATTCACACCAGACAGCTATTGTTGTGTCAGCTTTTTAACGTGACAGCCTCAGGGAAAAGAGCTCAGTGCCCCTGACTACACCATCAGGTGCTGCAGGTTCTAGAAATTCTTGCGGCACACCGGGTGAACATCGCTGGTGTAGACAGCAGCTCCCCGGCTCCTTCCACACCTCCCTTTCCTTCCCAGCATCAGAATATAAATAAAGCAAAGAACCAGCTGATGCTTCACAGCAAGGCTGAGAGGCAGGTAACGAGGTTTCCATGTAGCACGTGCCCCACACATGCACAGGCGCCTCCCTACCTGGTGTTCTCACAGACAGGTGTTTGGTGCTTCACCATATAGCTCTTCATAAAGAGTTTCAAAATGTCATCTTGGACCAGACAGCTCTAACAAGCAGGCATATCATAAAGGGTTATAGTAAACTGTAAGAAATTAATTGTTATGTCTGAAAGATCTTGCATTATTCTTTATAAAGAAAGAAATGGGGTCAGAAAGGAGATTTGAATAACTACATACACTTAGTAACAAACTACATGATTTAGTGAGTGGGCCAAATATTCAAAAACTGCTTTTGAACCACTCAGTGCATTTTTACATTGTTTTGTCCTTCATCGGCAGAGGCCTGCAAATACAAAAGAAGGAAAGAACCACTTGGCTTTAACGAATCTGTTTCATCTGAATGATGACATGCATTTTATGCTTCCTAAAACTTCTCTGTTTGAGCTTGGAATGGAGAGTTCTATCGCCTTCCCTTTCCAAGTTAGTGCAATAATGAGGGCGTGGCCTTCCGCTGTGAGCACTGTACGGTGTGCGATGGTGATCACTGCCGAACCGGAAGGAGGATGAGAGCAGAGCAAAGGGAGGGCCTCTGCCGGCTGCAGAGAGGAGAGAGCCATTCGCAGACTGGCCAACGGTGACCCTGGATTTTCGAGAATATCCGTGACCCTGGTACATCAGCAGCCATTATAGGAATCAGTGTGAGAAATCAGTATCTTGGTACCAATTCATATCAGCCTCCTCTCATTTCCAAATTCTACAAGCATAACAGCTAATAGAGCTGTGTTAAATTTATATTTATATTAAGCATTCGTAACAATTGATTTACATTAATTTATTGGGTGAAAGAGGTAGCAAAGGCAAAATAAAAATAAAAAGAGAAGATTAGAAGTATTCAAACAAGTGATCAGCATCCTCTCCTTGACCAAACTCTGGCCTCTGGGCCCTCTTCTCCAGCCAGGCCTCGATGTGGCTATTTACAACAGCCAGATGCTGGGAATGGCCCAAATGCCCATCAGCAGATTAGTGGATTAAAGACTATGGTACATCTTCACAATGGAATACTACACAGCATGAAGAAAGAAGGAATTCCTGCCCTTCGCAACAGCTCGGATGGACCTGGAGACCATTATGCTGAGTGAAATGGGCCAGGCAGTGAAAGACAAATACCATATGATCTCACCTATAAGAAGAAACTATTGAACAAAATAAACTAATGCACAGAAATGAACCACACAATAGTGAAAAATGCGTACCACGAACTCAGCACATTTGTACAAAGACGGGGACAAAGAGCTGCTGCAGTCTGCTGTTTCCTCCTCCCCCACAACCACACAGTTTCAAAGCCATTGTGTTTTCTGTTTGTTTTGCTTGCTTTTACCACAACAGTGTATATATTCTCTAAAAATCAATGGGCACTGTAATTGCGGAAAATCCTCCTAAATTATTGGTGTTAACTATAACATGTTTTATATTTAAAAGTTAACAGGAGGTGATCTGTTCATAATGAGATTCTTTATTACCAAAAATAAATAAATAAATAATGTTACTTAAGTACGAATCTGGTACCATTAGTTGCTTCTGATAAAGAATATATATATATAATATATATTACATATGTATTGCTTTAGGTATACTTAGAAACCTTTTAATCCTTGTCTTAATATCACCTATAAAGTTTAGGTTGTGTGGCAAAGTTTCACAAATTAAGATTTCACTCAAATCCTTTCTTCTAATGCAAACCTGCCTGAAGAGGCCCAGATGAATTTCCCCTTTGGCATGCTGTGTTGCCAATATATTCATCAATGTTTTCCTGACCTTTGACTATGGGCTGGACACCATGTTCAGTGCTGAAGATGGAAGGCCAGCAAAACCCAAATGGGCCCTGACCCGTTGGAGTCTGCATCCAGGGCAACGCCCCCAGGCGCCGGAGGAAAGACAGTGCACAGGACAGCAGAGCAGTATAAATCCAGGGCCTTGCGCCACAGAAAAACGCGGCAAAATTATAGTAGCAACAGCAGCAACAATAATGTTGGGATCTATTTTCCTCATAAAGTGCACCCTGCTGCAAATGCTATTAAAACCAAAGTACAAAAATGCACTAGCAAGACAACCCTTGAGCTCAAGGTAGGAATGTATACTAACGTGTACAAGGTAGCAGGATGGAAAGGACCCTATGTTAAGATTTCCAGTGAGTGATATTTTATTTTGCAAAAAAACTTAATTTAAATGTATACATCATGCACATACTCCCAAAGCATCTTCCGAGGGAGCTGAATTCAATGCAGTACACATTTGCACCGTAATACACTCACCATAACTAAAGGCTTATTCCTTGGGCTTTGGGAATGCGTGTCCTAAATAGCTCATTCTCTCAAGTTCAAATGGATAGAATATTGTGATTCATGCTGACATCTAATTTTCCAGAAAGTTTTTTTTAAGTTATCCTATATATCTTCCTCAGAGTATAGCTTCATGGTGAGGCTTTTAACCATTACATTTTTCTTTCAGACTTTTCCTTGTTTAGTTGGTTGTTTGTTTTCTTATGTGGAAATTTAAGAGTAGACTGTCTTTGGAAAAGACACTGACCAGGAGCATCCTAAGGGGACTCACTGTAGCAAGTGTGACTGCATCAGTCAGGGTCCTCCAGAGAAACAGAGCCAGTGGGATGTGTACGCAAGGGTAAACTCCTTGGGAATATAGATAGATATATAGATATGTATATGGATTTATATGAGGAACTGGCTTATGCAACAAGGGAGATGGAAAGTCCTATGATCTGCAGGGCGAGTAAGCAAGCTGGAGACTCAGGAGAGTTGATGGCATAGCCCCTGTCCTTAGGCCAGTAGAACCAGCAAGCGTCAATGTGTCAGATTCGGTCTGAGGCAGGACCAAGCTGGTGTCTCAGTTCAAAGGCAGGCAGGGCCACTCGGTTACTCAGCATTTTGTTTGTTTGTTTGTTCTGTTTTTTCTACTTACGCCTTCTACTGATTGGATTTGCCCTGTCCTCACGTAGGGAGGGCCATCCACTACCACGGTTATCTGTAAGACGATGTTCCGAGAGCTGTTTTTTCTTTCATAGCTCTCTTTTCTCATCATAAAGGCCCTTCCTATAACACTGCTCAGTGTATCTCACAAGCACCTTTGGACAATGTTTAGATACAAAGTGTTTTTTTTCTTTTACTGGATACAGAGAAAATTTGAAATTATGTGCTTAGCTAGAAAGGATTGAAAGAAGGTTACCCTGAGAATTTAAAAATTAAAACCAAGTAAATCTTCAAAGCTATATTTAAGGTTCACATTGAAAGCCACCTTTGAATGGTAATCATCCAACCCCCTCTGTTTGCTTTCTGGTTTGATACACAAGTCGTCCATGTTCTCTGAGGAGAAGAAACTGCCTCCGTGAATAAAATACACTTTGTTCTTGCAGTCTCAGAACTCATCCAGTTATTTAAAACACTCTGGCTTCACTTCTGGAATGAGAGTCAAAGAAAGATTGGCCTGTCTGGGGAAGCATTTATACCAGTTCTTTGTTTGGTGTGGTTTTGGGAGCTTTCTCTATTCATTAGATCTAGAGGAGAAATAAAATACTCATTCTTTATCTTAACTAACGATTCATGGAATCAAAAAGAAAAGCAAATAAATATGATGGGATTTCTACTCTTTAAGAGTGTCAAGCATACTTACAAGGCAAATATAAGAGGAGTTTAGCTATTGTTGTTTTAGCCAAACAAACTGCAGCATTTGAGGAACACATCATTACAAACGAATGGTTCAATCTAAACGAAGGGTGCAAGTTCTGGGGTAACTTAGTCGTAACCGGCATCAGGTCAGGGCTAAGGAGGCAATGGAGGCGATAAAGCTTAATCAGGAGCTGCCCTGAAGAAGGGCACGTGCCTGAAACCGCCCTGGGACGGCACAGCCACTAGTGAGGGACCGCTGGGATGTTGGGGAGTGTGGGTTCCAGGACCGTGTAGGATTAGTAAAGATTCTCAAGCTCAGTGGAGGCCCCCCGAAAAGGAAGATTGTGGAAAAATATTATGAGGCTTCTATAAAATCAAGAGACTTCAAAATGAAACTGATCAAAACAGCAAACCTTACATATTTTCCACCAGAGCAGAGAAATGTAGATCCTAAAAGTATGATGTTAGATTTCTTCTAGAAAGAGGAAGGAAGGAAGGAAGGAAGGAAGGAAGGAAGGAAGGAAGGAAGGAAGGAAGGAAGGGAGGAAGGAAGGAAGGAAGGAAGGAAGGAAGGAAGGAAGGAAGGAAGGAAGGAAGGAAGGAATGTTTTGTCAGGTTGTCAAGTATTTTGTTACAAACGTTTAGTGCAGCCTCAGAATATCTTTCTTGTTTCCTATTCACAGAAAAAATAAACGGTGCAGCCACAAACACACCTAGGGGTCACTTATTTACCTGCAGAGCTGTGGGGAATTTTTCTTGACCTTTTTTTAATACATTTTAGAAATAATGCCCTATTTAGACTTTGTGCTTGATCCGATGTATTTAAATTCATTTTCTTCACAATGACATACTGAAATGGGAAAAGCTCCCCTCTATCTACTGCAAGCTGAGGTCAGAGTGGCCGGGGTGGTGCTTTCCTAAGCATTTCACCCGTTCTTTGCGCATATCCGAAAAATCATCATTTTAATTGTTCCTAAAATACTGTTTTCCTACTGAGATACTTGAAGTGTGCATACACCATATCTTTCCCCCTTTTTGGAAAGGTCAAACTCTAACTCAGACCTAAGTCATTAGGAGCAATGTCTCTACACAGTAGGAGCTCCGTAATTGAAGAAGGAAGGAAGGAGGCACTGAAAGAGTGACAGACAGAAGAATGAATGTTAAATGTTAAATGTTAAATGTGGCAGGCAAGGACAGGGGAAGGACTGATGAGAACTGTGACAGATCTGGAAAGAAGCTCAAAAGATAAGTATCTATGGTAGATAAAACTTGTATCTCAGCCAGCACTAAGCTAAAACTGCCAAGGAGAGAGTTGGGATAATTTTTTTTTATTATTGCTGGCACCATTACAGATGTCCCCATTTCCCCCTCTTGGCCCCCAGCCACCCCCTTCCCTCAGGCACTGCTGTTTATAGGTTATGTATCTGTTCTCTGGCTAATGCCCTTACCTTTGTCACCCAGTCGGGACAATTTTAAATTTGTGTCACCTGTAAGTAACACATAAGTATTCTCCATATAAAACATTTTAAATACTGTCAATAACACTGGGTCCCTCTAAACACAATGTTATAGACAATACACATAAATTTCATAGAGAGGTGGATTTTTGCTTCCCGACTGAACTTTGAACAGATGTTTTCTAACAGAAACGAGAGACAAAATCAGGGCAGACTATCCACATAGCAGTAATAGAAAAAAGCTAATATCTACTAAATTCCGCTGACACTTCTAAATGCTGCACACACGAACGTACCCTCAGCCTTACAAGGACCTGAGGTATCGCTATTATTATTCCCGTTGTGCAGATGTGTAAACGAAGGCATTTCGAAGTGTTAATAATTTCTCCCAAGTCACGGTCGGTGCAGGCGGAGGACCTGCGCTTCGAACCTGAGTGGTGTGGCTCCCGCTCCTGCTCCAGACCACCAGCCACCTCCGACATGCGCTGAGTGAGAAAGCGACTATCGCGTGCGGACCGTACAGCTGAGCCGTCCACGGCTCACGGCTCGCACACGCACTGCAACGGGACTGAGCAGGCACTCATCTAGACTCACCACGCTTGTCACTCATCTGCGGCATATCTGGTGAACCCTGGCGTCTGCAGTCTGCTTTCTAATCTGCTGACATTCTCTGACCTGGGAAATCTGCTTCCTTTCCCAAATGGGTTTCCCCTGACTAATAACTCAATCACCCTAACGGTCCAGGACTCAGCTCTTCCAAGAGCCCCTGGCTCCCACTCTGTGAATCAATAGATCAATATTAATATGCTCTCCTTCCGGACAGATGATCCCAGCCAGGTCCTTCTACTAAGCTTCACATCGATGTGCTTGGTGCCAGCACTGGGCCTGAAACGCCTTCCTTCCCAGTCAGTTTATACAGTCAAATCCTCTGTGTCTTCCAAGCTGTTCCGGGGACTCAGTCCCTTGGGGTTAAGTCTCCTTCACTGTACCATTTCTCTCTTGTACATGCTGCTGATGCTGGGCCATCACTCTGAGACTTAACCTTTTCCCATTGCCGTTCTCACACTAGACAAACGAGTACAGTGTCCGGGCAACCCACATCTAGGCACCACACCTGGCACATAATCGCTGCTTCGCAAATGTTTGTGGAACAAAACTGGAATGTGACTGTCACCTCGGCACTGGAACAGTCTGGCCGCATTTTACCCACCTCTCTGTGCGGCTCGGTTTTCAGCTGGGGCAGGAGTTAACTCCCATATGTTGAGAAAAACTGGTTCCATATTTCCCTCCAAATATTCCACAAAGCTATCTTTTTCCAATATATGTTATTTCCCTCTTTTCTTGAGGTGACATGCTTAGTGCTGTTTTGCATTTGGAGGAGACTTCTTACATATTTCTTTATTAAATTTAGGAAGAATCTACCAGTTAGAAGCCCTCACATGTATTTGTAGTGTTAAATTGTATGTAGGGCCCATTTTTAAAATATAGTACTTTAGCAATATTGAAAAAAGCATCTAATTCTACCAAAATGATCTTACCAGCAATTGCTATTCCCATTAAAAAGATAAATTCTCTTTTTGAATGATTTTTTATTTTTTTGTAACTATAAAGTTACATGAAATGCAACCTCTATTTTTAGCAGGAAAGCTGATTAAGACAACTAGAAACCCTACCACTGCACATACCTAGATATGACAGGTGAAATAGAACAAAACTTCTTTTAATGACATAGCTCCGTTTTCAACCAAGAGAGGGAAATTTGTAGGCACCAGAATGAAAACGGAAACTGAAAACCAAGGGGAAGCATGTGAGCGGAACCCGGGACTGTTTTGTGATGTCAGAACTTGAGGGACTCAAACGGTATTTTTCCACGTGAAAGAGGTGATGTACCTTGTGCATGTGGAACGGAGAGCTGGAAAGAGACCCGAACAGAGCTGGGACCCTGAAATGTCTACCCATTGGGTGGATAATTTAATTTTTAAAGTTTGCCAATGTCATAGGCAGATAGCGAGGAACTTTGTCCCTCCATCTGCCTAAGAAGTATGTGGGGGCGGAAAACTATATCCCCAAGCAAAGTGAAATTCCAGTCCTATGGTCACTGTGGGCTTTAGGGTTAAATGGACACATTGTTGATGTATTTACGCCGTCCCTGACAGAGCTTACCACGAGGCCACCAGCGAGTGCAGACCTACCCTCTCAGGCCATGCCACAGACATTATCTCAGGAAAGAAGGGGAGAGAAAAGCCTCAGTAAAATAAATCAACAGCGAACTGATAATGCATATGGATGTGCCAGAAGTAAACCACCATGAATGAGATTGAGCAGACGTGATAGGAAGGGCAGAGGGACTCAAGACCTTGAGCTATAGAAAGGAAACCTAAAAGAGGGCACAAAATAATGCAAGTTAGTAAAAAACCTTCCTGAAACACATATTTGTAAATGGCGCTGCACTGACCAGTAGTGCCGATAGCACACAGACCCTAAGTTGGGAGGTCTATGGGAGGGGAAAGATCAGACGGTCTAGACACGGGGCAAAGAGGATTAAGCGTAATTAGGCAAAACAGGTAAGGAGCCATGCACATAAACGCTTGGAAGGAAAAGGATGCAGTAAAAACCGTCTAGTATTGGTGCCTATCGTGGCCTCCTGAGGAAGGAGGTTGACCCGCCAGAATGAGGCCATTCTGGCAGGATGAGCCAGGTGACAGTAAGCAGTGTGGTTAGGGCCCAACAAGCATCCCACCCCTTCTCTGGTCACCAGCTGCCTGATCTGGATGGAACTCCATTTGGGGGTGGGTATGATTTCCCTACCACTCCGCTCCCCAAACGTGGGCTGACCTACTTTCACTGTAGAGACTAGACCGCTCACAGCCTGCTGGCACCCTGTGCCTCTTAAGTCCCCAGCTCTATACCTTCCCTCTTCGTGTTCTAGAATTTACAATCTCCAACTGGATGGATGGATGGATGAATGGAGGGAGGGAGGAAGAGCAGGAGAGAGAGAGAGAGAGAAGCACAAATAATGCATTTAGAATGTCCCCACTGTTTGCCAAGCAGTCTTTGTGCTGTGGAGTGACGGCCTTGTGGATTCTGGCTGGGAATGAGGGGCGTGAGGCAGAGGGCGGGATGTGCTCGCTGGAGGAACGGGCAGCCTTTGCAGGCGTCATTGGTTTTTGAGATGTGACCACTCCCACCCACCATAGCTGATTTCAAGCTTCAGTGTAACAACCAGCTGGCAAAATCCCTGGTAATTTAGCCTTGACCGTCTCACAACAGAGCAAGGGCGCCCTGGCACATACTGCTCTCTGTCGACCTTCAGGAGGAAGTCTGCACCATTTCAGGTCCCCTGGCCCCAGTGGCCATCCAGGGCTGGTTGTAACTGGTTGAATCAGACTACAGATGAACATTCTTCTGAGGCTCCCGAGTTGGCAGTCCTAAGTGAGGATGGTAGGGTGGGTTTTGCCTTTGTGTGCAGTTTAATGGGAAGCAGAGAAACACTAGCCCAGAAGCTATATTTTGAATTGGACCCCCAAATTATAAAATATTAATAATATTTCTAAATTTATTGTTTGTTTATTAAAAAAATACAATAAGCACTTTGTGGGTGCAGTTTGAGGTGGCAAAAAATAAAATAATGGGGGAAAAGTAAAATAATTAAAACCAAACATATCATTTCTTCTCCCCTGCTCCCCAAAAAGTATTTCCTAATTTGGTTTTTAAACACTCATATTCCATGTTTTTTCTTTCTATAAATTAAATACAAGGTAGTATCTATACACAATAATCTAATTTTGAAAATATAAATACTGGAAGAAAATAAATCTGCTTAAATACAAAATATATGACAAATCGTGGTAAAAATATCTTTTAAAACATTAAAAAATTTATAAAACCACAAGCCAGCTAAATTTTGGCAAGTCATGAGATCAATAATCTGCCTATTATAGTAGGTAGCTGATAACAGCCCCTTTTGTAATGTAAAATTTCTAAAAAGTCCATCGATTGGAAGATAGACAATTTGTGATAGGTCCATACAATAAAATGCTGTATAGTGGAGAAGATTAATAAACCCAAGCCACACATATTCATATGTGTGAATCTCACAAATTTACTGTTGAGAATTTATATAATATGATGCCTTTAAAATAAAAATTATAAAACCCTTACATATGCATATGTGTGTTTGATATGTATGTGATGGTTTATAATGTAGTATATATTACATAGAATACACATGTTATATACATAAGTTTTAAAATACAATCTGATATTCATAGTCACAATAAACACCAATTTCAGGAAAGCAGTAACCTCAGAAGTTGAACGAAGTATGATGCTATTAAAAAAGGATTCATAACTTTCGCTGTATTCAGAATGTTTATATTTCAAGGCTGGGTGATTAGTATATAGATTTTTGTTAATTTTTTTGTTCTTTTGGAGTGTATGACATGTTCTTATTTTAATAATTAACCATTTAAAATCTATTGACCAAACATTTGCAGCCTCACAGACATTTGTGTGATCTGAGCACTAGTAAACAAAGCATTATCTTGAGCATAAAAAGTCCTCATTTGTCTTTCCTACTTTCAATTTTGAGAAGCACTTTCCTCAATTTTTAACTATAAATACTAATGTTACTTAGAATTTTCTACCCAATTTCAAATCATAATTTTCAGAGTAATACACATACAAAAAAGTCAGAGATGAGTGTTAGAGGAAGAAATGGTCATGGAAAAAAATACAATTAAAAAACGGGACTGGGAGGCAGACGCCAGGTCACGCAGAGTAAATGTGATGGCGGCACTGGTTGAGTGTCTCCGTGTTTGTCATCATCCACGTATCATCCCATGGAAATTGATCAGGCTGCTCACTGTCAGGAAGATTTGTGGTATCATGTCTGTGTGAAGTCTCGTGTGTGTGCACGAGCATGTGTGTGCACATGTATGTGTCACCAGTGAGAAGTGTCTGAGATATCATTCTGATTATGGAAGTTGATCCAAGGCATGGAACAGGATTGTAATCGAGCAGAAATATTTAGTTTGTCTGAAACTAGCTTAAAATTGATTAAAGAGAATCAACAGGTTGAGTCTCTGACCTAGAAATCCTGGCTTTGCCAACCTCACAATGGACATTATATATTGGATCTAAACACCACTGAGATAGCTCTGCATGAGGCTGTGGAGAATATTCCTTCTGCTTCTGTTAAATTTTAAGGTCAGATCCAGCAAAGGTTGCCTTGTAATAAAATGGGCATTGAGAGAACAAAAACATAGTTGATCACAGATTTTCAAAGTTTGAAATGTCCACTGGTCCCTGAACAGTTTTATGACCTTATTTCTCTGATATTCCTTTTCTGTATCTCATTGCATAAAATATCTGGTATCATATGTATCATTCTGTAATCCATACTCATTATATTATTTCCTTCAAAATAGGCTCTCAATATTTAGTAGAACTTTGTGTTTTCCCAAGGTAACCCATGACTCACATGTGCCCCACTTTCCCCCTGAGATAACAGAAGTTTTCCTAGCCCTACCAAAAATGAAACAAGATGTTTCCCCTGATTTATTCTTGGTGGAAAAAAACCCAAGCTTAGATTACTTGGGACCAGAAAGAACAAAGAAGGTACATGCAGATGTACCTTCTCCAACATGAAATGCATTTTGAGAAACGGGATGAAGGAGAAGTATGTTCAGGCTTGTCTAAGGCCTGAGCGTTTCTGCTCAGCCAGGCCGGTGGCGTTTCAGAGGGTCACAGAGCGAAATGGGCTTGATCAAGTTTTAGCAAAACTATATCGTAAGGATGCGAAACATCCATGAGACTCTACATGGAAAGCATCTGATATGCCAAAAATCATTAACTAAGTAGGATTTGCTTACTTTCCTAAAATGGATTTAGTCTAATATTTAACATACTATTTAGTTTCTAAAAATATAATCCCCTCTTAAACTTTAAGGAGAACATGTGTTGTTTAAGGTAGTCTTCAGCTTTATTTGAATAAAAATTTATATTAACTCACACTTTGCATACACAAAAATGATGCCTTTTTGTTTTGCTTCATTTTTAATTAAAGGTTGAGTTGCAAATGAACTCGCCTGGGCCGAGCCGAACGGAGCCGGAGCCTCAGTGCGGATCCCGGCAGAGGAACATTCTGAATGTACGAACAACGCTCTTGTTCAACGACGTAGTGCAGATGCGCTTATGGTGGAAGTAAAATGTGGTGATGCCATCGAAAGAAATTTAATGCCTTTATAAGAAATGCCTGTGGAGTTTTGTAGGATAAATGCACCAAATACCATTTACAGTCTGAAGTAGTAAACTCACTTCCCAAAATGGTGCAGGAGGGGAAATGCTGCTTTCTTTGCTTGCCACCGCCACCAAATTTTCCAAAAATTTGGAAGGACAAGGCACCCTACAATTAGAAAGGCTCACTTGTCTCCTAGAGTCTTCTAATGCAGAGTACAGAACCCACTTCATGAACCTCACACTTCACATTTGTTCCACAGCGTTGACAGGCTGCTCGTGAGCACACCCCGCCATCACCCCGTCCCTCATCTGCAGCGCAGCTGCAGTCTCGGGCCTCCCAGGTGTCAGCTGGGCGGCCGCAGCCTTCTGCCCAGGCTGAGAGGAACCGCAGCTGCCCACGCCCCCAGGCCCACAGTGGCTCCAGGTTGTCCCATTGTGTCCAGACTCAAATACACTCTTGTCCCCTGGGATCTGGGCTACGGCCTCCCCAGCCCCTAATAACACGGTTCAAGAAGTGTGGGCGTTTAATGCCCCATGGAGAAACTCAGACTAGTGGCCTAACTTAGAGGCGGGTGGGTGAATGGAAAGAGGCCAGCACAGACGAATTCTCTCCTTTTCTTTTCTCTCAAACTCTTCTGGAGAGAAGGGCTTCCTTGGGACCTTTTTCAGATCCTCTCCTGCTGATGGAGAGGAACATGCTGTGCTTCCTTCTGAATCTGTGGCCTGCTGGGTCCTTTTCTCCTCCTTCCCAGACTTGCTTCTGCTCCCCGGATTCACTCTTCCCTCACTCTTGCTCCCCCCAGCATTGACCTCCCTGCCCCAATTGAGTCTTAGGACATACATTTTGACTCAGGCTCTGTTTCTTGGGGAGTTTTAAGACATCCACTTTGGGACATATTTAATCTTAAGTCTATAAGAAATCTAAAATAATAATTAAAAATCTGTAAAATTTCCTTTGAATATTTACAGTTACTACTCTTTAAACACAATGCCCCAAATTTTAAACAAAAAAAAAAACATAATACAAAGGTCTCCTTAATACCCAATAAACTAATCTTGTTCAGAGGATTCTATTTTTCTATGGAAAGTAGTACTTATGAGCAATAATGCAGAACATTAACAAAAACAAATTCATGTACTGTCTTTTTTTCTTTCCGATGAACTTTATTGTGGTACAATTTTCATACAGTAAAATATAGCCATTTTAAGCGTGGAGTTCAATGAGTTCTGACAAACATCTATACCCACACACCCCTATTACCATCATCACAATCAAGATTTAGAATATTTGCATTGCCCCAGATAGTTCCCTCCTGATCTTCTGCAGCCACCCTTCCCCAGCCTTGGCCCCGAACAACCACTGGGCTCATCAGCTTCCGCTTTCTTTCTCCCAACGTGGAGATATTTGTGCATTCTCGATGGCTGTGTGCGTGTGTGTGAGCATCTCACTTCTCAGCCTCATGTGTCTGAGCCCCAGCCGTACAGGTGAACAGATCGGCAGCGTGGTCCTTTCTCTTGCTGAGAGCTGTGGCGTTGCATCGATGCCCCACATGCAGGCGGGCCTTTCCTCACCCTGCTCTCACTTCTGGCTGGTACCCACGCAGCTGCTGTGAACATTTGTGTGCAAGCTCTTCTGTAGATCTTTTTTTCTTTTTTCTTTTTTCATTTATTTGGGGTAAACTCTAGCAGTTGGTTTGCTGTATCACATAGTGAGGGTAAGTTGAACTTTATAAGAAACTTCCAAATTATCTTCTGAACCAGTTGTACCCACACCCTTCCCAGCACTTGACAGTGTCATTCCTTAGCATCGTGGCCATTTTCATCCCCAGTGCCGAGTTCCATTTTCCTGCTCAGTTGTAACATCATACATCTTTTCCTGTGCTTATTAACCATTTTCTGGGTGTTATTTTTGGTAAAGTATGTGTTCAAATAATTTCTTTACTTTTACTGGTATTTGTCTCATTCACTTTTAACAATAAAAGGCCTTTAGAATCTACTAAGGGGTCTTGTAGTGTGCAGCTAAGCCAGAATGCTTAAATGGAATTCAATTCACAATATATTACTTGATTTTCTGCTTTGACCCCCTTTCCCCGGAAGCTCCAGCTGTTGGGCCTCCTGTCTGCCCGTGGAACCAGCCGGGTTCTCATCCTCAGCCCTTGTTGCTCTGGGAGTTAGTTTTGCTTGGAACTCCACTTCCCGCCCCTCATATGGGTGGCTCCTCCTCACCTTTCTGGTCTCAGCATGAAGGCCTTACCCTCTGGGACACCTTCCCTGACTGCCCGGTAGAATACAAGGCCTCTGATGCTGTTCCACCACTTCTCATGTGCTGACGCTGTATACTCTTACTTATTTGCTTACCTGTTCATTGTTTTCTCCTTGAGAGCAGAGACCACACCCACCCTTTTCACAGGGACCACCCAGCTCATGGCCCGATGCCAAGCATGCTTACACTGGGTGCGAATAAATATTTGCTGCCACATAGATGAATACCTCAGCTCTCCACAAGTTACTAAGTTGAGGGTCAATACATTTAGAGATGTCCTTCCCTCCAGGTCCTTTTGAAGTTTTATGCAGCTGTCAGCAACTCTCAAATGGGAACATTCTTGAAATTTCTTCCTACTCACCTTTCCATCAGGAATTCCCTAGGGTGGAAGAGGCTTCGAGGGTTTTCCAAGATGACTGTGCAGCTCTGGGAACACTGAGGGGCCACAGCACAGTCTGTGGCTTTGGGGGGCAGAGGGTCATTCCATGTCAGTGTCAAGGTTTTTCAGAAGTTCACAGCCCTGGGAACTAACCTTGAGGGATTCTCCAAATAAACAGGATTGGCCATGGTCTGTCTACTGGGCCACCCTTGGGGCACACTGAGAAACTGGACAGAAAAGCGTGCCTGGGAGAAGTGTGGTGGGAAGACTGGTGAGCGCTGGCCAGTGCTGGCATGCAACAACTCAGGACCAGGTCTCCCGTATCCTGCCTTATGAATGAGTGTGTGAAGGAAGACCCGGTTCACACACGGATTCTGTCACTTAGTGATCATACAAACACTGGCCAATTACTTCATCTCTACATATCTTAGTTTTGTTATCTTTAAAATGGGAATGACGACACCACATTTATGAGCTGTTTTCGGAATTAAGCAGAATGCTAACAGAGAGTTTAGCCCATAAAATGTATACCAAGAGTGGACCTGAAGGTAGCGTGTCAATCTGTGTGCGTTCACTCTTGGTTAAAAATATATATAACACTCTGGGGAGTGCTGTTAGTAACGGAGATGTTATGCATGTGTGGGGACGGGGAGTTCATCAGAAACCTCTGTATCTCCCGCTCAATGTTACTATAAACCTGACACTGCTCTAAAAAGTAAGTCTCTCGTAAAAGAGAGAGAAGAGAAAAAAGGATGGAAGGAAGAGAGAAAGGAAGAAACGAAGGAAGGAAAGAAAAGAGATATAATTCAAAGAAAAAGTCCTTTCATAATAAATGTGGTAGAGATTCAGACAAACTTGAAAAATAATTTCAAGTTATCATTATTAAACATTTTCCAAAGACTAATTTGTGCTTGACTAAAAAAAGATTGTACATTATGTATCTAGCAAAATCATGGAATTAGATATTATATCTACATATGTTTTCCAGACATTCAAATCTTATTCCATGAAATTTCCTTTAAAATAACTTTGTCTAATTGTAAAATTATAAATGTGGTACAGGCATCATCATGTAGCAACCGGGTTTCAGAGATTAATCAAACTGTCCAAAGTCAAATAGACAAGAAGTTCCTGTGCGATCTTAGGTCTTGCAGGATAGGGACGCGGAGAAATTTGATTAAGCAAATAGCTGCAGAAAGCATATATATAATCAAAGGATGTGTGGCTGAATTCAGCACCTCTATCGGTGACTCTTGGGCCCTCCTGGTCATATATGTGCCCACCTTCGTGGTGACCACCGGTGCTTGGGTAGCCTGCTGTCATCTCTGCTGAAACAATTTCATCTTCTCAGTCAAAATCGGTTTTCTTTTCTCAGCTGTTAGCCTTGGATGTATACGTGTGTCTTTCAGCCCTCATTTGATTTCAAACCTCATGTCTAACCAGTTATCGAGTTCTAAAATGCTTCCTGATTATATAAGAAGATTGACAGTCATTTCTTATTTCATTTCTTAAGCCTCAAACCAGAAAGGGGAAAGGAAATTCTAAATGTGACAACCAGGGTTCAATCATTTGCTTATCATGGGAAGAAGGAGCCTCTGAATTTAAAAATAGCCCTTGTCTAGCGTCCAGCGATCAAAATCTATTTCTGTCCCAGCTGCTACCTGGCCCTGTGATGTCAGATAAGACACTTCCCCTCTCGGCTTCAGTCACCTCTTGGTCACACTGGTGAGGAAGTGGGTGGTATTCTTTCGATTCTGAAATTCTGTGTGGTTCCCTTCTCAGCCGAGTTCCTTTCTGTCCATCCCAACTGTGATCCCTCCGTCGGTGTGCATGCAGAATCATAGCAACTCTTAGCTCTGACATCCTCCTTTGACCTTACTGACGGACGGAACTTCCTGAAACACTATTTGCTTTGTTCTTTTCCCATCTAAAATGGCTAGGAGTGTCCATTAGATAAAGTCATATTCCAGATCTCTCCGAATCGCCTGCCTCTAACAAGTCTTGCTGTCCAGGTCAGCATTGGCATCAACCTCCCTGCCCCAGTCAGCCTGGGTGCCTCATTAGCATGTAAACAAGCTCTGAGCTTTCTCATTTCTCTGCTTTTGCCTGTTTCATGTATGCTGGTCTTCCCTAACTGGAATGTCCTCTTTGCTTCTTGCTCCCCACACACGTCTCCCATCCTCTGAAGAGTCTATTCTTATGACCCTACACCGAAGCAGTCTGGCTTGCATCTGAGCTGCCCTGCCCCATCGGATGAGAAGGCCTGAGTGCCCAGAGGTGGGGCTCTCAGGCCCTCGGTGAGAAAGAGGCCATCACGCCAGTGCCCTGGGACAGGGCTTCCCCACCACTGTCCTTCCTCGGTCATCTGGCTGAAATTTCTTCTCAAAGACCGTAAGTGGGTACTCCATCCCAGGCATTGGGCCTGCCCATAGCTCATGGCATTGTGCGTGCCAGCAGCGCCGGCTGCCAGCACCCGCAGTTCTCTGGTGTGGGGGGGGTCTCTCTGGCTCCGGGGAGCTGACACCCCCAGGAGAAGCCCTCAGCAAGGGAAAGACTCGAGTTTGCGGTGAACACCCTAGTTTCCTTGCCCCTCGAGCAGCACAGTTCCGAGGAGTGTTCCACACAGCCCTCCGGCAGCAGTCTCCGAGGGCCTGGAGCCCTGGCTGCCCCTTCGGCAACCTCCCCAGGAATGCTCCCCGTGTGCCTTCTCTCCCTTCCCCGCCTTGCTTCTCTGTTTCCCGTCAGAGACTCGGGAGGTCGGGTCCTATCTGTTAAACTACTTGTGCCCGAAGACTTGTATTGGGGCCCACATCTGAGGAAAATTCATAGGTTTTTTATTTATTTTGCTTGTTTTTTGTCTTGGTTTAATTTATATACTTTAATCTTTTGAGAAAATCACAATTTCATTTATCCTTTCAAATTTGTTGATATATATTTATGCATTATGTTTTCTTATAAGCTAAAAAGGTTTTAGTGTAGGTTCTTTATTTCCTTCGAAAATACTGTGCTTTTTTTTCTGTATTTTCCATGTTTTATTTATGATGCTTCAAGAATATCCATTCAGCAAATTATCTTTTAGTCTTTTAGGTGAATTATCTTTTAGATCTGTGGATCTTCATTGCTGATTTTTGGTTAATGTTGCCCCAAGTACTCTTGTGACTTTCTCCTTTATTAATTTCTGCTTTTACCTTTGATATTTCTTCTGCTATATTTTCTCAGTTTACTATAGATCTAACTTTTTGAGACAATCATCAAATTTATTTAGTCTTAACTTGTCTTTTCTTTTAATTAATGGATATGAAATTCTACATTTCCATCCAAATGTTGATTTAGGACCACCAGTTGGGATATAATGTACCTTTTTGGTTTACTAGTTTTAAATATTATTAAATCTCCATTGTTACTTAGCAATCACTGTGTTATTTAGCCATGTGATATTTTATTTCCAAAATCACTGTGTTTTTGTAGATATCTTTGGTTGCTGATTTCTAATTTTATTTATTTTCATTGAAGAGTTGTGAACTTGTTTAATGTTATTGTTTTAAATTTTTAAAACTTTTATCCAAAGTAATGATTCATTTTTACAAGGGTGCAAAATGTGTATTTAAAATATATATTCTATGTTGGGTGAATAGTTCTCTAAAATATCTTTTGGCTAAAAAATATTAATCAAGTTCAGGTATTTCAAGGCCTACATTTTGTCTGCATAATCTATCACTTTCTTAATTAGTTGGTTAAAAGTATTCCAACCAGAATTGTAGATTTGGGATTTTTCTTCTGTAATTCTGTCAGTCTTGCTTTATCTATTGCCAGGTTCTGGTTCAGTGCACAGCTTTAATTATAGTTTGGTTGATTTGTTACCCGGGAGAGATCTGAGTCAGGAGGCCCCCACCCCCACCTTCAAGCTTCTTTCTCAGTTCCTGTCTTGCTCACAAGAGAAGGATCCAAGTGAGAGATGCACACATACAGTGGAAATGAGATAGCAAGTTTGTTTATGAAACACACACAGGCATGAAACTACAGGCAGGCACCGGCCCATCTGAATGCCCCTCGTATGGAAGAAATAAAGTTGTTAGTTCGTTAGCAAGTTCGTTCTCTACACTCCAGCTGAGGCTACAAGTGAGCACTCAGCTAACCTATGTCTACTATTGGAGTTCAGAGGTTATACATCTTAGTTAGCTTCTAATTTCACCCTTCTTCTCCCCCTTCCAAAACTTGGGAATATGTCCAGCTACAAAGACTTTCTTTCTCAGTTAGTAAAGGCTCTTTGTCTTAGTGAAATTGCTACAGAGGCTCCTTTTCCCAGCACAGTCTCAAGGACTCCCCTTTTTCCTGTGTTATTTTTGCTTGTGATGTCCGGGACACCTGGCAATCTTATCAAACCACCTCAGGAGCGCTGAGTGAATTGGTAAGGCAGGTCTCCCTTTTGCTTCTACCCTCCTACATCAAGTTCTTTGTTAGACTGTAATGGCGGGGGACTGGGGGGCTGCTTTATTTCCCCTCCGGCCTCTCATTCCTAGCTGCTACCTAACAGATTGTTCATTTTCTCAACGTGAAATATTTTTCTTTGTCGTTTTTAACATCCCCATCTTCTGGCTTCACAGATGGCCCCAAGTTCAAATTCCCCACTGTCTACAGGGCTTCTGAACTATCAACAATGCATAGATTTCTGTCTGTGCAGGTGCTGAGGTCTTAGCCACCATGACTTCCTGGGTGACAGTCACTGCAGGGTCTAATGGCCTGAAGTCAGGCTCATTGCTTGATGTTCCTTCTCTCTTTCTGGCAGCTAGACACCTAGATACTGCTCTCTTGTTCTGACACTGGAGAGTCTATATCTAGACCTTTATCCATATATCATTCTTCCTGTTTTACAGATATATAAATAAATACACATAGGAGGAAGAGATGCATATGTGTATGTGATAATATATACAAAAAGAGAAAGAGAATGCACACAAGAAGGGGTGTTTTAATGGGTGTTCCTTTCCACTGCTGGGAATACACCCTAAGAATCCTGAATCACCAATTCAAAAGGATTTATGCACCCCAATGTTCTTAGCATCATTACTCACAATAGCCAAGTGTTGAAAACAGCTCAAGTACCCATCAGTAGATAAGTGTATTAAAAAAATGTGGTACATTTACACAGTGGAATACTATTCAGTAGAAAGAAAGAAGGAACTCCTTTTTTTTTTTTTTTTTTTGCAACAGCATAGATGGAACTGGAGAATTATGCTAAGTGAAATAAGCCAGTTGGTGAAAGACCAATACCACAAGATCTCACCTCTAAGAGGAAACTAATGAAGAAAATGAGCTAACGAAAAAAACAGAACCACAAACATGGAAACATGGAACAGACTGACAGTGTCCAGAAGGATGGTTGGAGGGGCATAATGGTGGAAAGAAGGAGAAGGGACTAGTCAAAGAATGTGTATGAATGACCCATGGACATGGACAACAGGGTGGGAATTGACTGTGGGAGCAGGGGGCTGGGATGGGTGAAGGATGACAAAGGGGGGAAATTGGAATAACTGTAATAGAATAACAATAACAATGATTTTAAAAAAGAAATAAATTAAGAATCAGCTCAAACAAAAAAATAGGTGTTCCTTTTGCCATCTTGATTTTTGAAGTCTGTCTAATCAATTCTTAAATAGAAAACTTGATTAATTGGCATTTCCATTTAATTTCTTGAATTTAAAATGCAATTCTTTCATTTGGAATTAATTTCTTAAGACGTTTAGTGAATAGCCTCATTGGTTCCATGTGAAAGTTGCCCGAAAGGTTTCTATAAAAGTTGCTAATGAATACTTAGTCATTTCACTAAGAATGCATAACTCCCCTAGAGCAATTCTGCTGATGTATTTCTAAAGGATGCCTTGTTAAATGCTTAGTGTTTTTAGAAATGGTACCTGGGCTGACATCCAAGCTTACATTAAGAAGGGATTGGTATTAATGTGCTCTTAAAAAAACATCTTTTATAGCCAAGCAAGAAGAAAAATCACTTTACTCTCATAATTTGCTTTGTGTATTACTATTATCATTGCTAATTATAGTATCCAAATTAAAGCATTTATTGATGAGGTCTGTACAGTATAACTCTTCTCAGTTAACTTATGTGAGACAAAATAGACTTCAAAACAAAAGCCATAACAAGAGACAAAAAGGATTACTACATAGTATTAAAGGGAGTGGTTCAACAAGAGGATATAACCCTTGTAAACATATATGCACCCAATATAGGAGCACCTAAATATATAAAGAAAATCTTGGAGAACTTTAAGAAAGAGATTGACAGCTATACACTCATTGTAAGGAATTTTAACATTCCACTATCAACAATGCATAGATCTACCAAACAAAAATCAACAAAAACATTGCAGCATTGAACAACACTCTAGAGCAAGTGAACTTGATATTTATAAAATATTTTACCCAAAAGCAACAAAATATACATTCTTCTCAAATGTATATGGGTTATTCTCAAAGATAGACCACATGGTAGGACACAAAACAAGCCTCAACAAATTCAAGAAAATTGAAATCAGATCAAATATCTTTTCGGATCATAATGTCTTGAAACTAGAAAGCAGCCTCAAGAAAAAAACCTCGAAAACATTCAAATACATGGAGGCTGAATAACATGCTATTAAATAATGAATGGGTTAAGAATGAGATCAAGGAAGAAATTAGAAAGTATTTGGAAACAAACAAAATGAACACACAACAGCCCCAAACGTATGGGACACAGCAAAGGCAGTCTTGAGAGGGAAGTTTGTAGCAATACAGGCCTACCTAAAAAAGATAGAAAAGTCTCAGATAAACAACCTAACCCTTCATCTATAAGAACCAGAGGAACAACAACAAACAAAGTCCAAAGCGAGTAGAAGGAAGGAAATTATCAAGATCCAAGCAGAATTAAATGGCATAGGGACTTAAAAAAAATTCAGTGATCAATAAATATAGGAACTGGTTCTTTGAAAAGATTAACAATATTAACAAGCCTTTAACTGGACTAATCAAGAAAAACACAAGACCCAAACAAATAAAATCAGAAACTAAAGAGAAGTTACAACTGATACCACAGAAATACAAAGGATTGTAAGAAATTACTACAACCAACTATATATCTAGAAGTTGGATGACCTGGGTAAAATGGACAAATTTCTAGAAATATACAACCTTCCAAATTTGAATCAGAAAAAAAGCAGAAAACCTAAATAGACCAATAACTAGTGAAGTTGAAGCAATAATCATAAAACTATGGTCACACAAAAGCCCTGGACCAGATGGCTTTACAGATGAATTTTACCAAACTTTCAAAGAAGAATTAACACCTCTCCTCAAAATATTCCAAAAAATTCAAGAAGGGGGAAGACTCCCAAACTCCTTTTATAAGGACAGTGTTATCCTAATTCCAAAACTAGGTAAAGACACAAGAAAGAAAGAAAATTACAGGCCAATATCTCTATCTCTGACTAACATAGATGCTAAAATCCTCAACATAATACTAGCAGACTGGATCCTGCAACAGGATCATACACCATGATCAAGTGGGATTCATCCCAGGGATGCAAGGATTGTATAATATTGGCAAATCAATAAACATGATACATCATGTAAACAAAATGAAAGATAAAATTTACATATTCATATAAAAATGCAGAAAAAGCATTTTATAAAATCCAGCAACCATTCATGATAAAAACACTCAGCAAAGTGGGAATAAAGGTAGCATACCTCAACATAGTAAAAGCCATATACAAGAAACCTACAGCCAACATCATACTCAGTGGGAAAAAACTAAAAGCTTTTCCACTAAGATCAGGAGCAAGACAAGGCTTTCCACTCTCACCACTCTTCTTCAACATAGTACTGGGGGTCCTAGCCACAGTGATCAGACAAAAAGAAGAAAAGCCTCCAAATTGGAAAGAAGGAAGTAAAACTGTCATTATTTGCAGATGACATGAGAGTGTACACAGAAAACCTTATAGGCTCCACCAAAAAATACTCAACCTGATAAGTGAATTCAGCAAAATACCAGGATACAAAGTCAATGTTCAGAAATCAATTGCATTTTTGCACACCAACAGTGAACTATCAGAAAATGAAACTGTTGGGAACTGCCCTGACTGGTTTCAGAAGCTGCAACCCCCCATGGCTAAGGCTGAGTAAAGGACCTTGGGACCATAAGCCACTTAGAAGATAAAGCTTCTCTTCCTTGTAGGGGCATTACCTCTGCCCCCTTTTTCTTCACCCTGCTTGACCCAAGGCAGATGACTGGTTAGCCAATGATGGGTAAGATTCCTCAAAAGAGGGATGACCTAAGACAGGCATGGTCTCAAAGGGGCCCTCAGGGAAGAACTTGAAGGGCTATAGAAAAAGGGGGTAATGGACCTTCACCCCTCAGTTTTGACAAAGCCTGAGTCCTCATTCTGTCTGCAAGAAGTCTCCTAATCTCTTGGCTGCCTTACTTCCCCTGCCTGACTTAAGCCTGAAACAATGCCAGAGGTAAGTGCAGCCCTGTGCTGGAAAGGGCGGGTTCCCTAGGGCAATCAGGCCTAAGAAAGAATGCGTAAAATTCTATGAAACCTACTTTGCTAATGCCCTCAATTTAAATGATAAGGGTCCAAGCAGGAAGTGAGTTTGTTCCCCAAAGTTTTATGGCCCTTTAGCTAACTGACCCTGACTCAGAATAAGCCCTCCGAGTTCTTTGAATGTTATCTATTATTTAATCATTTCTACCTGACAATATTGATTAGCTTTACGTATACATCCTGTATTCCTGTCCAAATTGAACCTGATAAAAGCTTGTCAAGGCAAGGGTTGAGGTGCTCCGAGGCTTTTTCTCCCCTTGAGAGAGGGGCCATGCCATCCCTTTTCCTCCACAGGATTCGTTAGTCTGCATGAATTTTTCTCATGTCTCATCCACAACGCCAAGGACCCTAGAAGCCAGGATCCGCATCAAGAAACTAAGAAAAAAATCCCAGTTATTATAGCATCAAGAAAAATAAAGTACCTAGGAATAAATTTAACCAAGGAGGTAAAAGACATGTACTCAGAAAACTACACAACACTGAAGAAAGAAATTGAGGAAGATACCAACAAATGGAAACATATCCCCTGTTCATATATCAGAAGAATTAAAATCATTAAGATGTCCACACTACCCAAAGTAATCTACAGATTCAACATAATTCCTATTAAAATACCAATGGCATATTTCACAGATCTAGAACAAATACTTCAAAAATTTATATAGAAACAAACAAACAAACAAAAAAGAACCTGAATAGCCACAGCATTCTTGGGAAAGAAGAACAAAGTTGGAAGGATCAGAATACCGGATATCAAACTATACTTCAAGGCCACTGTAATCAAAACCATCTGGTACCAGCATAAGAACAGACACATAGATCAATGGAACAGAATAGAGAGCTCAGAAGTAAAGCCATGTCTCTATAGTCAATTAATATTTGACAAAGGGGACAGAAGCATAAAATGGAGTAAAAATAGCCTCTTCAGCAAATGGTTTTGGGAGGTCTGGACAGCTACATGCAAAAAAAATGAAACTTGACCACCAACCCACACCATACACCAGAATAAACTGAAAATGGGTAAAAGTCAAATATAAGTCATGATACCACAAATGTCCTACCAGAAAACATAGACAGGAAAATTTCAGATAGCCTACATAGCAATATCTTTGCCAACGTACCTCCTAGGGCAAGAGAAATAAAGGAAAAAATAAACAGGGCTACATAAAATTAAAAAGCTTCTGCACAGCTAAAGGAACCATCATCAAAATGAAAGGGGAACAGATTGTATGAGAGAACATACTTGCCAATGATACACTGGACCAAGGTTTGATGTCCAAAATATATAAAGAACTCATACAACTCAACACCAAGAAGATAAATAATCCACTTAGAAAATGGGCAAAGGACCTGAATAGACACTTCTCCAAGAAGACATACAGATGACCCACAAACATGAAAAAATGCTCAACATTACTAGCCATCAGAGACATGCAAATTAAAACCACAATGCGATGTTACCTCACACCTGTCAGAATGGCTATTGTTAATCAACAAACAACAAGTTCTGGTGAGGATATGGAGAAAAGGGAACCCTAGTGCACTGTTGGTAGGAATGCAGACTGGTACTGTAACAGGGTGCAGCCAAGTCGGGGAAGGGAGGCAAATAGGGATTTGAATGGGGTCCAGAACCCAAGGTGTTCAGGAAATATTAGGATGTCCTCACCCCTGCCCCCACAGGTGTGAGCTGGGGGAAGGGACAAATGGAGCAGGGCCATTGAGAGCTGTCTTGCATAGCTACAGCTTTATAGCTAACTGCTGGCATGGTCATTTAACAGATCTATAACCTTTAACTGGTTGCATAGATATGTTAAATAGCTGTGGCCAAGCTCTGAGCCAGGGGGATGGAAGCAACTTCCCCTCCAAGATATAACTGGGAGGCAACTCCCCCTAGTTACAGTGCCTGCATGAAAGCTTGGAAATGATTGTCTTTATGCTATGGGGCCATGCCTGCCCAGACACACTATGGCAGCCCAGTAAAGCTGGAAGGATATGGGAGTTCTGGCAAGTGTTGCTGATTGTGGGAGGAGTCAGAAATGGGGCTGCAGAGGAAGATTAGCACGGGGACTTAAAACTGAGACTCAGCAACCATTGGAGAGAGGACCACAGCCAGTGCAGAGGGAGAGAACCACGCAGCTTTGCCCGAGTGGGGACCCCCACAGCATTAGTAGGGGGAACCACCACCCGGCTTTAGCGGAGATCCCGGCAACACTGCTGATGGTGCCGGGAACTGAGGGAGGCCTACCAGCCGAGATGGATTACTGGGAAGAACTGGGGGCTGCCTGAGCCTCCGACTTCTATTTCTTTTCCTGAGATACAGTACCCCAGACTGGGCAAAGGGGGAAGGAAGGACTGTGTGTGTTTGTGGGTGTTTTAAGGGACTTTGTAATTTTGATGAAGACATTAGGTCACTACTTTAAGTCTGTATAGCATCAAATAAACATTTCCTTTCCTTTTCATGAATCTCTGGCATTGAGAGATGTCTTTCCTATAAGGCAGTGGACATAACGAACCTGGGGGGTTCCTTTCAGTAATAGTATATTGCCCTTGGCCCCCTCTGTGTTCTGTAACAGTACAGCCACTGTGGAAACAGTATGGAATTTCCTCAAAAATTTAAAAATAGAACTACCTTTTGACCAAGTAATTTCATTGCTGGGAATATATCCTAAGAATCCCAAATCACCAATTCAAAAGAACCTATGCACCCCAATGTTCATAGCAGTGCTATTTATAATAGCCAAGTGCTGGAAACAGCCTAAGTGCCCATCCATAGGTGAATGGATTAAAAAACTGTGATACATTTACACAATGGAATACTGCACAGCAGAAAGTAAGAAGGAATTCCTACCCTCGTGACAGCAGGGATGGAACTGGAGACTATTATGCCAAGTGAAATAAGCCAGGCAGTGAAAGACAAATACCTTAGGATCTCACTTATAAGAGAAATCTAATGAACAAAATAAACTAATGAACAAAACAGAACAGGGGACATGGAAACAGGGAACAGACTGACAGATGCCAGAGGGAAGGAGGGCAAGAGGGAATGCTGGAAAGCAGGAGAAAGGACTAGTCAAAGAACACATATGAATGACCCATCGATGTGGACGATGGTGTGGGATTGACTGTTGGGCTGGGCGGAGGGGGACGAAGGAGAAAACATTGGGACAAGTGTCATAGAATAAACAAAAATAAAAAAGAATTGAAAAGGAAAAAAGTCTTCTCAATTACTGAAATTTATTTTCCTCTCTCAGTAAAATTCATTTCTTCCTATTAAAATTTTATATAACTTGATGGATAAAGGATATGGATGGATGATCCAGATAATGGCAGAGAGGCTGGTGAAGTTAATGCCTTGTTTTCTTTTGTCCTTCCATTGAGACTTTAAAATTCAAGCTCTTTTTTCTTTCTAAAATTAAAAGGCTTAAGGAGTTCTAAATCTCAGTCAGCTAGACACATCTACTTATTTCTTTAACAATTTTGAATGTGTTTTGACAGATTTTCTGTCTTTGCCATCTAGATTATAATTTATGGTTTCATTTCACAGCAGTTAAATATTATAGTCATTTTCAGGAAGAAAAAAAAGTTACCATAATCTGGCTATCTTTATGCCACCATACATGAATCATTTAGGAAATTTTAGGAATCTCTCCAACTGCACTTCTAATTAAAAAAAAACTTCCATGTCTATATACTGCACCAAGAATTAATCTGTGTAGTTTAAAAAATTGAGATAACTAAGTCAAACAAAAGAAAAGAAATTAAATAAAACATGTTTTGCTGTGCCATTGTAGTGATGCTACTTTAACAAAGTCTCCTAAAGAGAACTTGATTCAAATGCATTTTCTTATATGACATTTCCTGCATTTTACATAATATAGTATGAATTAGATAAAATAGATCTTCACATATAAGCCAAAAAAATTATATTGTTCTATTAATTGTCAATGGCTACAAATTATGTTTCACTTTTACACCAAGATTAAAATTGTTATCCAAAATATAACTGAAGTTAAGTCTTTTAAAGAGGGGAAAAAATAGTCTATTTATACTTACATTATACAGTTATTAAAATAACATAGCTTGTTTTTATCATATTTTCAAGTCAGATCTATACATAGTTTAAAAACACATTTTGTGATTCAATGCACTAGATAATTTAGTTGATAGATTAGAAAAATCTTTTCTTTAGCATGTGTTCTCACACTTGAAGTCAATTTAATCGTTTCTACAGCTAAATAATGTTATTAATTGATATTACCATTAAGTTACCTGATGAAGTAGTTATTAGTCTATATATGTTTTCTAATATTTTTTGGTTTTTATTTTCAATATGTTGCCTTAGCTTGATTATCTTAATTTATTCTCTTGAGAAAATTGTTACTTCTTTTAGGCTTTCAAATTTACTGGCATGTATTTATTCATTATGTTCTCTTATTTTTTTAAATTTATAATACAGCATTAGTTTATGTCTCTGTTTTAATTTGCAGTGAAAATAGTTATCATCTGCAATGTGCAATAAAAATGATTATTTTGGTTATATATTAGAGCATAGTCTCTTCCAATTGTATCATTGTCTCTTCGGTCTTAACACTTTAACAGTTTCCATCTTTTAAATTATAAAGTTTATTTATGGAAATTACCTTCCTCTTCATTAAGTGTTTTAAGAACATCAGATTGAAAAGATTTGACGGTAGGGCAGTTTCACTGTTGGTACATCAAAAGTGTGGATTTCCTCCCAGAAGACTAAAGTTTCTGAATGTATTACTTGTATTTGTCAATACTCATTTTTACAACAATGTATTCATAATTGCCTGAAAATCATCATGGCCCTATTTTCTTTATTGGATTTCCCAATTTCCAAATGGTTTTCTCTTGACATCTGTGAGGACAATGACACACGAGGGACCCTCCGTCACAGGGCACAATTGTCCGGTGGGTCACGAGACCGAAAGTGAGACAGTGGGTCAGGGTTGAAGAGGAAACATGAGCATGTGGGTGGGTGTGTGGGGACGGAGCTCCACCCAACAGTCCTCAAAGTCGAACTGTAGCCACACTTTTTGGCTCAGTGGAAACATTACACAAGGAATATGCTTAGAGGATGAAGAGGAGGGAAAGACAAGAGGAAGAAGGGAGCATAGAAAGGTAATTGGTAATTCCACACACATTTGTAAAAGTGTATTACAGAATTTCTTTCAGTTTTTCAGACTCTGTCTTAGAATGAAGGTGATCATCATTTCAACAAAATGACAGCTTTGTAACACACAAGTAAAGGGAAAGAATCATACTTCACCTATTCCAAATCACTTTCAACATTGAGAACAAAGACTGTGGCAAACGTGGAAGCCTTATGTACTCAACACAGCTCTGCCTTTGACCTGTCCTTTGCTCTACTCTTTGCTAATACAGAAGCTGCTAGCTAGCATTTTAAATGCATGCACACACATACATGCTTGAATGCAAATGAGGATGCCTTTGAATTTGAAACGAGGAATAATCCTGACACTGTGACAGACTCCTCATTTTCTGCTTTTATAACTGCTCTCAAATAAGCATGTGAAACCCCTTGCAATCTCGGCATATTATTAAATACTCACAATATTTTAAAATAGTGTGACATTTCCAACATGTCAGACCTGAGCTGCAGGCTTTATCACAGATCACGTGGACACTGAAGTCAGCTACGCTATCTTCCAAAACAGCGCCTAGAGTGACCATTTACAAATACAAATGTTCTGGCCCTGTCGGCATGGCTCAGTGAGTTGGGCATCAGCCTGTGAACCGAGGGTCACTGGTTCAATTCCCAGTCAGGGCACATGCCTGGTTGGGGGCATGCAAGAGGCAACTGATCAATGTTTCTTTCATTCACCAATGTTTCTTTCCCTCTCTTTGTCCCTCTCTTCCCCTCTCTCTAAAAAGTAAATAAATAAAAATCTTTTTAAAAATCTATATATGAATTTTCTTTTCTTTCTGAACTTAAGTCCCCTGATGGTTTCCCAAGGCTAAATTCCTTCACAAAACCTTAGTGGAGCCTGAAGGAAAGGCCCAGGCATGTGGTTCTCCTGGTCCCCGTGTGCCAGGCACAGAGACCACCTTCCAGTTCTCCGGAAGCTCCCCAGCACCCAGTCCTCAGCCTCTCTGCATGGTCTGCTTTTTGCTGAACAGTGTCCTCCACCCTCCCAGCTCAATCCTGCTTTCTGTGTGAGCTCAAACTTAACTCCCTGGACCCCCAGAGTAGCTCAGTGCTCATCCAGGTCCCGGCAGTTTCTTTCCTACCACTGGTTACCACTTGACGTTGAGAGGGGATAAATGAATAATCACTGTTATAGATTACAGATAAGGACCATGAGAGAAAATGGACTGTATCAGTGGGACTTACCATTTTATTCTTATAAGCAAGCACTGTCCTTAGGGTCAAGTAGGTGCTCAAGAAATATTTTTTGACTGACTGAATGATACACGGCAGGCATGTCAGTTATAGCTTTTTTTGTGTATGAAAAATATTTTGTCATCACAAATAAATAGAACTTTCATGGTTTTGTACTTTATATAAGTGAATCCAAGAGTTCTACCGTACTCACAATGGATGCAGGGCTCTTTTTCCTGAAACAGTGGCGGTATGTGCTCTTTTCTCTCCACACACCTAGAACTTTTAAGTTATATCCGAAAACATGTATGAGAAACTTCGATAACGTCTTAATTTGAGTTCTCCAAGTAAACCCGGGAAAAGGGATTCAAGTGTAAATAGACTGAATGGGAGATGATCTCAGGAGATGCTGGGAGACTCTGGAGCGATGAAGTGGAACAGGAAAAGGAGAGAAATTTAATACCATAATAACGTCAAAACCTAACACGGTAACAAGGTGGGCTTTGGGAGCCACCACAGAGCGTGCAGCTCAGCCTTGCCCCGGCTGAGGGACCAGGGAGCTGGCGTACTGGACTGCCATCTCCCACAGCTGGGGCTGAAAGCTGCTCCCGACAGGTGTAAACATTCTAGAACTTCCAGCGGGCCACCAGGCACCAGCAGAGCAGCTTCAGGCTGCCAGAGAAAACCCACATACAAAGACGTGTCCCTGCTGATCTTGGAAGTCTACTGGTGTGCACCTCAGTGCCGAGAACCCAGGACGTGGGGCGGCTCAAGGAGTTTGCTCACAGTAGACTTCAAAAATACATCTCAGTACTCTACACTGTATTTTGATGATCCCAAAGACCAAGGTGGTCTACTATCTTGTTTGAATCATGATATTCCTTAATAAAGTGTTAAAATTGTTGGCTGTGCATTTTTAAATATAACAGTAAGAACATGATAGGAATGGACAGCTACAGATTATAGTAACTGGCAGCATTGCTAACACTATATAGAAGCAGGTAGACCTTAAAAATATTTGGGGGGAAAGAATTAGCACAGGATTTTAAGGGCTAATCTAAATCATGAATTATAAAAATGTTTCCAGAGATGAATAAATACAATTTAAAAAAGAATTTGGCAAACAGTGCACCATTTTCTTTTTCACCTGGTACGCTGGAATTGACCCACTTGCCCTCCAAGGCAAATGTGTCCACCCCCCTCCCTCTCCTTCATCCACCATACCCAATCCCTTCTCCAGTCCTATCAGCTATGCCTCCTAAACATACTTTGGACCCACCTCCTTCTCTCCATTTCCAAAGCCATCCCCCTAGCCAAAGCTTCTCTCTCTCTTCCTGACTGGTCACCTGATCTTGTCCCCACTATGCTGCACACAGAAACCAAAACACATCTTGTTGACATATCAGCATGCCCCTCTCCTGCTTAAAACCCTGTACTGTTCCCCTACTTGTCTAAGGAAAAAGTCAACACCTCCATGCTCTTCTCCTTGCCTTGTTCATTAACCGCCATCTCCTTCACTCTGAACTCCAGCCGCCCTAGCCTTCAGGTCCTTGAATACTCAGTGTTCTGCTGCCCCAGGCCCTTTGAACTTGCATTCATCTTCTCTTAGAGCACCTCTCCTTGCCTAGGTTCTCCTACTCACCTTTCAGGCCTCGGCTCAAATGATTAGTTCCCAGAAAGCCCTGACCTGACCATTTACACCTCTCCTGTATGCTTAGAATAATATTCAGCTTTCTTTCAGGGCTCTTAACAAGATTATTAACCAGTTCTTATTTTTATAATTATTTCATTAATGTGTTTCCTTCCCCAATAGACTGAAATAAAAGCAGAAAAACATACTAATTTTGGTCACCATGGTCCAAGGAGTGTAGTTAAATTCCATTAGCTATTATTTATTGCATATATGAACAGTCTTACCTGGGTCTTGGGTTTAGTGTGAAATTCTGTCCACTACTTCATACAGAAGAACTTTGCCACTGCAGATAAACTCATCATGTTTAAATGATTCTTTTGCTTTCCATAAACTACATGCTGTGTATTAATAGTCACATATAACAAATAAAAATAAGGACCCCACCCACATTGAAAACTTAATTTTAACACTTCAGTTCTTTATAAAGTTCTGCCATACCAAAAAAGAAAATTCTCTATACTTGACTACGTACACTTTATTTTCAACCACTTTGTTTTTCCTTTACTTTCCAAGGAAACAAACATGCGGAAAACATCTATTTTGTTGAAGCCACAGGAGACTGTGCCCGGGAAACACGTGGCTAAGGATCAGTGTCACAGTAGTTTGGGCAACACTGCTTCCTCAGCTGCCAAGACACTAATCATGAGCCACTGAGAGCACTTCCCAGAAGCCTGAGTTTTGTGGACAACACATTAGAAGAAATAGGGAAACTGGCCACCATCTGTTTTTCTAAACTGTGAACTATTCTGGATCCTCAATGTCTACATGTAGAAAGCAACCTTAGGCTTAAGAAGGCTCTAGTTTGTGGGAGGAAGTATTGCCTTTCTCTCTCTCCCTGGGCGTGGCCCTATGCGATCTGACCCCTTCCATCCTACCGAGTGACTCCCTTCACTTTGAACGCTGCAGTCCCCGATCCAGCTGCACCCTTCCCCACCCATGAAGGAAGGATCATGAGCCTCATTGGACTTCATTGTTGACTACTCTGAAAATTTCCCGCGGTAGCTCAAATCCTGGTTATTTTTTATCCCCTGCCCTTGAGCCAAAATGTAAATCACACTCTTGTCTATTCCTGCGTCACCTAAGGCTGCTTTGTGAGCACAGCGCGGCGTCCTTGTCCAGCACAGGTTACAGGTACAAATGCACCTGAAACCGGCATCAGTTCTACTTCTGAAGACACTAACAACCCTGAACAGGCGAGTTGCCTCCGAGTGTTTTCCCACGCTACAGTGTGTGCAGATACTACTGTTGTCTTTCTTGTTTTATTTACACCGGACAGGCCTGGAATGCAGGTTAGCATATTTAATTTGTACTTTTATATGAAGAACAGGTTTTATAACAATATGGTAATAATTTCTAGGAAGCTTAATCTGACATGTATTTTCTAAATTTAAAGATGTTTTGTTTTGGAATTTTTAACCTAGAAATAGTCTATAATTGAGACATTAATTTATTGCAAGTTGCAGGGTGTTGGTTCATTCTTATTAAAGTTTTATTATAATCTTAGATATTTACAGAACATGAGGAATGATTATATATATATATATATATATATATATATATATAGACATTTTTTCACAAGTATTGGCTGATGCACCCTGGTTAGTGTGGCTCAGTTGATTGGGTGTCATCCCACAAACTGAAAGGTTGCTGGTTCGATTCCTGGGTCAGGGCACATGCCTGGGTTGCACATTCGGGCCACAGTGGGGGTGCATATGGTAGGCAATTGATGGATATTTTTCTCTATTTCTATGTTCTCTCCCTCTCCTTTCTCCTCCCTTCCTCTGTCTTGAAAATCATAATTTAAAACAAATACAAATATTGGCTGGTGCTACACTTGAAAATAAACTGATATATTAATAAAATCCATCACATTATTTATACAAAAAAATAATGCACAGAGATATGAACTTTATGCTACTTGTTTACTTAGTAATATAATAGAGTAGGAAAATATTTAGCAAACATTAATATTTATAATAAGCTTAGAAATGATAAAAGTTTACATAGCATGCCAAATTTCCACAAAAGCTTTTATTACTCTCATTGGGAGGAAATGATGATAAACTCTCACAAATGTAACCGCGCCAGCTAGACGTACTTGATCTACTTTACTACCTGAGTTTTGCTGGCAGAATAATTTTCATTATTACGGTTATTTTGTTTGCACATTATCAGTAACGTGTGCTCAGCTAAAAACAACTCTGACTTTTTTCAAGACTATAAATCTTCGATTTATGAGGCCCATAAATCTCAATGACAGCAATCCATAAAATTCTAGTTTTTTAATCTAAGGTGTCTAGTTAAATTTTTCTGTTTATATCCTAAGCATTTGTCATGCTGCTACACGGTCTTAATCATCAGCAATTTTAACCACCCTGCGTGACGGCGTTCTTCAGCACTGCTGCCCAAGTGCTGGCTGTTCAGTCGGTTTCAATTTCCTTGTTTTTGTATTAGGGGACATTCAAATGAATATTTGCCAAAAAATAACTCTTTAGAAAGTTTATGTAAGTCTGTAAGTACATTTTTCTTTTTGAAATCAATTTTATTGAGACATAATTCATACATAAACATGCACGAACCTTAAGTACACAGATCAATGAGCTCTCATTTTCCGTCAATCCCACCGTGTTGCCCACCCCCATCTCCCTGTCCCAAGGCCACTGGCCAACTTTTTTTCTCCAGATATTAGTTGGGTTTGTTCTAGAATGAGATAGAATTAATCATACAGTGTTCATTCTTGTGTCCAGCTTTTTTGGCTCAGCATAATAGTTTTGATATTTATCCACATAGTCCATATCTGTGGTTTGCTCCTCCTTATCACTGAGCAGTGTATTTCATGATATGAATTTGTTTATCTGTTCCTGTGTTGAGAGGCATTTCAGGTATTTCCAGTTTGGTGAGATGATGAATTAAATTGCTATCTACATTCTTAGATAAGACTTTTTGTGGACATAGGTTTTCATTTCACTTAGAAGTGGAATTGCTGGGCCATAGGTAGATGCATGATTAATCTTATTAGCAGCTCCTCAACCTTTTCCTTTCTTTTCTTTTTTCTTGTTCATGCTATTACAGTGGTCCTGCTTTTTCTCGCTTTGACCTCCTCTGTCCAGCCTATCCCTGCTCTCTCAGTCAACCCCCATTTTCAGCCCATGTCCACAGTCGTGCATAAATGTTCTTTGGCTAATCTCTCACCATCCTTCACTCTGTCCCCCCGCCCTGATGTCCTACAGTTGTCAGTCTATTCCAACCACCTTCTAAAGGGACTGCATCATTTTGTATTTCAACCCGCAAGGATGCTCTGCATCCCTGTCCACACAACCACTCTTTCCAGTCATTGCAGGACTGTTAGACCGTGAGACCACACAACTTCATGTCTAGGAGATGGCTGGATTTCCGAGATCAGGAGACGATGGAAATAAGGGACCTCTAAACTGTGAGGTTGCAAAGTAATGCAATCTCTTTGAATTTCCAGGCCCGACCAAGACTTGATGACAGTGAAGTGCGTGACTGGAGTAAAGCACTTTCTGCAAGGAGGCCTCCTCAGATTCAAAGCCCTCAGCTCAGCCTGCAGGCTGAAAAAAGTGTGGCCGACTTCTCTTAGTGAAAGCAATCCTGTCTTTGCTCCAGCGGCCTGCTCCTCTGCTGACCTTGCCTCCAGCCTCAGCGACCACACCAGGTGAAAGTGCGGCAGCTGAGTCTCCATGAAGAGCTCGTCCCTCTGGGCAGTTCGTTCTTTTGGATTTATTTCTACCTGTGAAACAGGCTGGTCACAAAATGATGGTTTTAAACAAAAGTGTGAATTTCTGGTTTATTGGGTAACTGATTGTTCAGGGGGAGGGAAGATTTGCCATGTTCTTTTGCATCCTAACCTTAAGGAGGACTCTTCTAAAAAGGGTTTATTTTGCTAGTTTGAATGATTTCCTAAGGATATATTCCTAGAAGAATAGTATTAAATCAAGAATAATGAATGTTTCGTGATGATTGCCAAAAAGAACAATATGAAAATGGTATTATTTGACAAGAGGAATAGCAAGTTACCTTTTCACAGAGATTACATTACTCTACAGATTTGAAACAGGGTTCCCCAAATTTATTGCACCATGGCATTAAAATTTTGCGTGTCATTTTCTAACTTATTGGTGTTGCGCACTCTCCTCTTACCCACTGCTCATTCATCCAACACTTACTGGTTCCGAGAGCAGTTTTAGTAAGAGAACGGCCTTCCACTCACGTTCACAGACAAAACGAAATGAAGGAGAGTCACTGCTCATGGGCACCGATTTCCCTGCGGAGTGATTCAATGGTATAAAATTCGCCATGGTGCTGGTGGTCCAGTCTGAATACAAGGAAAGTCATTGAAATGTAGACTTGGAGGGGGAATATGTGGGGTGTGATTCTTATCACAGTACAGGTGGTATTTCAACAAGGAAGGGAGGGGAGGGAATGTGCACGTCTGGGAAGTGTCTGTCTGTCTCCAGCAAGCAAGCTCCCACCCAGCTGAAAACCAAACACGGTTTCATGGGGCAACTTCCAAGCACACTGAAAGAAGAAAGAAAACTATCTGATGCACCACCACATGAACATAATAAATACGACAAGAGCACACTGAATTTTAGTTTATCAGGCCCTAAGCTAAGCATTTTAAATGAATTATCTCATTGAATCTTTATATCAACTCTAGAGAGTTGCTATTATTCATTATATTCTTGTAGGTGAGAAAACTGGTATTCAGATCAAAGCAAGAGTCAGGGCTCCAATCCCAAGTTTTCCCAATGTAATTTTTTAAAAACCTATTGCTTTGTAGACTTAGAGTATAACATCCAAGTAGATTCCTTTGCTGTTGATTGTAGCCAAAAAAAAAAAAAAAAATCCACACATACAGATATACACACTGTCACATAAAGTATAACAAACATTTTTTTAGGCCAAAAAGTAGCATGTGCACATCAAATCTACCTGCTCTAGTAAAAAACTAGATCCAGAAATCCTAAAAAAAAAAAACCTAAATTAAAAAATCCTAACTTTGGAGGTGAATTGGAAAAGGGGAATGTATTAAAATAATATTATAGGTTCTTTAATACTTTAAAATCAATAAAGAGATTTTGTAGTGGTTAAGACAACCTATAGCCAGCCTTGTGAGAATTACCAAATAGTAGTTTTGCAAAGATATTTAGAATTTTATTTTATGAATAGGGCCCCTTACCCTGAGAAGCTAAGGCAATTTCCCAAGGGGAAGCAACTATTTAGAATGAAAGTCCAGGAAGTATCTCAAGCATCCTGAGGGTACACAGCTCCTTTTACCAGATTATATCAGTTCTTACTGATCAATAAAGATTTCTTCTCTTCTCCCAAGTTCCTGGCCAACACCCAACACCCACCTAGTGATGACTCACAATGCTCCCTTCATGGTTTCTAGTACAGTCTGCTCTCTGATCGAAAACTCTGGAAATAAACTTGGCACTAGCCCAGACTTGGCCCTGCCAAGTCCAGTTTCATCAGGAAGGGATAAAGAAAAACAACACACGTTTTTGCTTTAATGTTCAAAGAACACTTCTGGATCATTGCATTTTAGACAGCATTTCATCTGTGGGGTGCAAATCCATATAATTACAACTTTACTTTCTGATAAAGAGCACCTGCTTCCTTTAGGGCACCATCCCTAAAACCACTGAAATGAACACAATTAAATTTCGCTTCCATTTAATAGTAGTTAGAAAGGGATGAGAAAGGAGCCAGGAATTGTGTTTGCTGCTAGGGAAGGCACTGTCTGCAGATAACCTTAGGGAAGGAATGTTACCCAGCAGCACTTGGTGCCTGCTGCCTGCCGCTGCCCTCTAGGCAAAAACTCCAGAGGCAAAGGTTTGGAGATAAAGGAAAAGAGTCTTTATTCAAAAGCAATTACTTAAGCCTATCAAGTCACAGCTTTAATCACTTAAGTCTATCAATTAAGGCCAAATTCTACCACCTGAGTTCTCCTAGCTTTTCCTTATAGTTGTTACCATGTTTCTATAGGGTTAGTTTACAGACTAAATCATTAAGATACAAAAACTACACAATTTTGGAAGAATGGCAGTTTTCTGCCTCAGAACCTGTTCCCTCTAGAACACCCAAAGAACAGCCCTGCCACCCTCTGCCGGGCCAGCCTGACCCTGGGCTGTGCCCGGAGTTCCTTCCCATACAAAGTACCGCCCGCTGGGAGAGGCAGTTGGCTGCAGCAGCATCACCAAGGCATCCTGGAGGAGGAAGGGCCTTGGGGCCAGAGTCTGAGGCCTGAGAGCCAGCCCAGGAGCCAGAGAGCCAGCCCTTTCTAAATTTCCATGGGCTCTGGAGGCGTCAGCTTCTCAGCCAATCCTGCCCTACTCTGCCCACAATTGCCTGACAAACACCTCCACCGGTCCCTCCCTACTTCTCCCCAGTGATCTGAGTTATCTTAATCAGATCTCTCTGAGTCAGGAACACTTTCAAATTTTATACTGTGTGCATTTGTTCTATGTGCACTCAATAAAGAAAACTCAAGAAATAATAGCAGGTAAACCATGGTAAAATAGTGCCTCAGTGTTGGCCTTCCACAAAGGCACAACTCCTTTTAGAAATGCAATTAAACAGACAACAACTGCATTATCTGCATCTTGTATAAGTAAATTCTCTGGGTAACTAAGGCTTGCAGCTCCGAGAGGCATCCTGGTGGTTATTTCATTATCTGTTCTGTCAGCGTAAATTCCCTAGAAGCCTACCACCTTGGCCAAGCCCTGGGCTAACCCTGCGCCACAGAGGACGTTGTCCCCACCCTCCTGCAGTTTGGTGATGTTAGAGGGGGTCGTTGCTGAGGACACCTCATCTTTGTCACTTTAAACCAGGGGTGATCTGTGTCCCTTCACACTGACCCGAAGACTTTTGAGGAACACCCGCTGTTGAAGTGAAGCAGTAGGACTGTATTTTAGACTTTATGTCTCTTCCTCCCAAACAGAAGCCTGCAGGTGCCCACGGCACCGAGTGAGTCCAAACTTACCGGACTTCTAGCATTTCTTGTTCTTTCTGTTTTTAATCTTCCAGGAGAAGTGAAATCAATAAGCAGACTTGTTAAAAATTGTCTGCTCTGTAAGATTCCTGTAAAGTACCCAGCCAATGGCAGGGACTCTGGAGACTTCGGCAACTTGAAGAGAACTTGGGTTCACATAGTTGCTGTGTCCTCATATGACAAAGAGGCAGGATAAGCTCTCTGGTGGCTTCTGTTATGAGGGCACCAACGCGATTAGATTAGGGCCCCACCGCCACGAGTTATAACTTACAATCTCCCTCATCCTCCAGCCACACTGGGAGGGAGGGCTTCAATGTATGAATTTGCCGGATCGGGGAGGGGCACAGATAATCAGCACACAACAGGTAGACAAACTAAATAATATTAAGTATTATTATTATCATATGAGGTTAGTGGTGCTCGTGGAAACGTTTCTGAGACGCTCGTGTTAGCCGTGTTTCGTTGAGTGCCTCTTTGTGGTCCGGCTGCTCAACGGCCCCTATTCTGCGGACATCTTCAAAGAAGACATCGATGTACTGCAGCCTGCAGTTCCATTTTAGAATCACGGATCTGGGTTTTCACCGTCTATTTCTAAATGCGGTGGGCATCCATAAGTGCAGAAGGAATCTCTACTATTATCAAGCACATGTTTCTTAAGGTCAAATTAAAAGCTGTGTGAAGCATTTTGGTCGTGACACTGACATTTCTGCTTGATGGGATGACGGCACGAGCAAAATTCCCTGGTGAAATTTGTCCTTCAGTACTGCCTCCAAATAATGAGAACGAGGCTTGGGTGTTTTGAAGCTTTCCCTGTGGGTTTTCTTTGAAAGGTTAAAATGTTAGTCTTCAATGACTGTCCTTAATACACTAGTTGTGAAACTAATCACGTGCACTGATCTTTCATCTAGAAATTCTTCAGACTCCACCTAATGGGTCCTTCAGTTGCTCTTACCAGCCATGGATCAGGGAATTCAGCTAGTGGTGGTATTGTTGTTGTTGATACAATGACAGGAAAACGGAAAGCACTATGTCTTTTCTTCATAGGAAAGTAAACCCATATTATAAAGATTTCTCATTTATATACCACAGTGGTACTACTAGTCCCTTCCACTTGTCTTCAGTTAACAGGCAACTGAGTAGATGGTGTTTGCTAAACTAGCTAAGCACTTGAACTTGCAGTACTCCTTCAACTATAATGTGCAAACACCACCCTAGGATATAGTTAAATTGCCTTTTGTGAGTTTCAGATCCAGTGTGTCTGGGGTGGAGCGTGAACTCCTGCAGTTCTAGCCGGGGGAATGCCAATGTTGCTGGTCCGGACCACACACTGAGGTGTCCCAAGGCCCAGTCATTTGCTGTAGAAACGTACGAAACATAAATTGACAAAAATAACATTCCATCTACTCCCTGTGCTGGCTTAGCAGATCGATGAGGTGATGTGCAAAGTGGCTGGCGTGAGACAGTTCAAAACCGTTAAAACCTATGAGTTGAGTAAAAGAGAGATTGTCGGTTATACTCAATTTATGTAGCTGAATTTATGCAAGGCAGAGAATTTAAGGACTCATCATGGTAGCACCCAAGTGTCTCTATGAGCTGGTTGGAAATACTAAACTCTAGAGAGGTGAGACGTTATTTTAAAAGTGGCAGTAAATTCATCAGTGGATTTCAGTCAGAGTTATGATAGAGTAAAAATCACAATTTCCCCCTGCAAAGTTAAAGTTTTGGAAACTGGTGCACAGGCGCCTGCAATTCTATAGATTTGCCTTGAACGGTCATTTCTGGACCGCCCCAGAACCTCTAAGGGAAGGTCTGAGCAAATCTTTTTAAAAACCCTTCAAACCCTCCCTCTGCCTTGTAGCAGGTGCAGCACTGTGTCCTCCTGAGATTTCCTCCCCGCCCCACCCCCAAACACCTCCAGGCACGCCCCCCTTCCCCTCTCCACTTCTCATCCAGCCCTGTCCCCTTCACATAATGCTCCCTGAGGAAGGGACAAAGGGATGTGGCAGATCTCCTGCGATCTGCTCCCCTCAGAGCCTTCGCTTTTTATTCTAAAAATTCTAGACAGAAAGTTAAAACATATCTTTCAATTAGCCTCTTTTCTCTTCACCTCTCTGCTCTACCTAATTCTTCCAAGTCAGCACAGCTGCCTCCACTTACCGAAGGAATGCTCAGCAGGGGCAGAGGAGGGAGAGGTGCACAGGGCTCACTATTCCAAGATCCTTTCTCACTACAACAAATGGCCTGGGTCAGGGAGTGACCCCCAGTCGGACCGAGTCCCAGGTACCATGCATATGGTTCCTACAAGACCCTGTTGCCAAGTGTCACAAGCTATCCAGGAAAAAAAAAACATTTAAATTCATAATGAGTTGCTTTTCAGGTGTATGACCCAATGATTAGACATAATTTAAGAAGTGATCCCTCCAATGAGTCCAGTCCCCACCTGGCACCATACAGAGTTATCACAGTATTATTGACTATATTCCCTGTGCTGTACCTTAAATTCCCATAACTATTCTGTCACTGCCAATTCGTAATTAATCCCTTCACCTTTTTCACCCAGCCCCCCCAAACTTCTTCCTGGCTGGCAGCTGTCAACATGTTCTTTCTCTGTATCTATGCGTCTGTTTCTGTTTTGTTTGTTTGTTTGTTTGTTTGTTTGTTTGATTTCACATACAACTCAAGTCACATGGTATTTATCTTTCTCTGTCTGACTGATTTCCCTCGGCACAATACCCTCCAGGTCCTTCCACGTTGCTGCAGATGGTAAGATGTCTTTCTCTTTATGGCTGAGTCGTATTTGCTTGTATAGATGCACCACTTCTTTGTCAGTCACCTACTGATGGGCCCTCAGGTTGCTCCCATACACTGGCTACTGGAAGTACCGCTGCAGTGAAGATAGGGGTCCATGTTTCTTTTCAATTTGCTATTTGGGGTTTCTTCAGATAAATACCCAGGAGCGGAATTGCTGGGTCCTTCTTGTTTCTTGCTATATAGCCTTTGTGTTCAAGTCCACCTCTGTCTATTTCGTCTGGTGTAGGCACCGCTACCCTGGGTTCTTTTGTTTGTTTCCATTTTCACTAAATATAACTTTACCATCTCTTTCAATCTGTGTCTTTCGATCTGAGGTGAGTCTTTTGTGGACAGCGTATGTAAAAGTTTTATTTTGTTATCCATTCAGCCACTGTATGTCTTTCATTTGGACCATTAAATCCATTTGCACTTAAAGTAATTGTTGATGAATATATATGTATTGCCATTTTACTATTCACAATTTAATCTATTTTTTTCTCCTTCTTAAAGAAGACTTCTTATAATACTGGTTTGGTGGGGAGGAACTCATGTAGCTTTTTCTTGTCTGAGAAGGTCTTTATGTCCTTCAATTCTAAATGATAGCTTTGCTGAGTAGAATAATCTTGGTTGTAGGTCCTTGCTTTTCATCACTTCGAATATCTTGTGCCAATCTCTTCGGGCCTGAAATGTTTCTGTTGCACTGGAAGCGTTTTGTGTGTGTCGGGGGCAGGGGATGTCTCTGGGAGTTCCCAGAGCAGGGGGATAGTGTGAGCCAGGTTGATGGAGATTCAGCTATGGCTCACACCGGTGCCTGCAGGGGCAGGTATGTTACAGCCCGTCAAGGCCAAGCAGGTCTGCTCTGGATTCAGGCAGATGGAAGAAAATGCACAGAGCCGTGGGAATGCTTGACATGACTTTATTCAAGGGTGGGCGACCCACACATGCTGCAAGCTGCATGTCCCCAGCGGGAAACCTCTACCACCTGATATACTACATACAGAAAAAGCCAGCAGGGAGCCAGAATACATTATGTAACACAGCATGATTCTTGCATGCGAACCCACTTAATGTTATGGGAACCATTTATCAGACCCAGTCTCTAGGCTATGAGAATACTACTTATCAGGCCCATTCTCAAGGTTATGGGAAACTGCTTCCCTTAGTTGTCCAGACATCTGGGTGAGGATGCCAGATTGCCTCCATTTACCCTATAGGAGGGCTCAGAAAAGGAACAGTGGCCTTTGCCAGCACTTCTGTCTGGGAGAAAGCTGCCCTCCCAGACAATGCAGTTCCTTTCTGTATGTCCCTGGTACCCCTCAAGCTGCTTCCCCCACACTGGAGCTCAGAGGGAGTGAGTCCAAGTAAGTATCTGTGCAGGCCCATTAAGAAGACCACCTGGGACTGCAGAAGCCTCCGCCTCACTCAGCCACAGCCCCTGCTAGTTTTCACAGCTGGAAGTTATGGGGACTTCTCTTCCAGGCACTGGAACCCTGGGCTGGGGGAATGCTGTAGGGCTGAGACCCCTTGCTCCTTGGTAGGGGGTGGGAGGAACCTCTGCAACCAAGATATCCCTCCTGATTTTTACCCACTACATGTGGGTGTGGGCCCAGCCTATCCAGGTCTCCCCTTCCCACTAGTCTCAATGTGGCTTCTTCTTTAAATCTTTAGTTGTAGGACTTTGTTCAGCTGGATTTCAGGTGGTTCTAAATGATGATGGTCATTCTGCAGTTTGATTGTTATTTTGATGTGGTTGTGGGAGGTTCCGAGAACTGAGGACTGCATTTCCCATGCCACCATCTTGGCCATAAGCATCAAAGGTTCTCTTTGGCCTCTTACCCATGTTGCCTGGGTTGAGTCTTCTCCTCTATCACAGCACAATTTCAAACACGTGCCTCCTTTTAGCTTCCCTGAACAGAAGAGTTGAATCCACCCAGTTACAAACTTGTATGTATTAATAATCCCAGCACAACTCTGAATGCCTTTTCAAAATTGGCATTTCCTCAGTATGCATGTTTTCTTAATCGGTGTTTTAACATTTGGAATATGTGTAGTGTTGCACTGAGCTTTGATGTTCTCTTTGGAACCTCTCTAAAGTACATCTATTACGATTTCACGGGAATGGCAACTCTCAGCACTAGCTGCACATTAGACTCTCTGAGGGTTTTAAAACATACTGTTGCTTGGGTCCAATTAAACCAGAATCTCTGGGGTAGGGCCAGGTTGTGAGTTTATTTTTCAATGTCAAGACTGAGAATTGCTACTCCAGGTCATACGTTATTTCAAAAATGTACCTTCTTTTTTCTCTAAAACAAAACAAACAAACAACCAAGTAGAAAAGCAACCTACAGCATAGGGTTAGCCCAAGTGGGGCCCTAGAGAGGTTTGGAGGCCTGGAAGCTGGAGTTCTCCCATGAGACAAATTCAGAAGTCACAGCATGGAGGATGAAACTCAACCAACAGTATTTACTTGGCTAGTAGACACTGCATTCGTACCTACTGTGTTCATTTCAGCTAAATCTCCTAAGTCTGTGAGGAGTACCTCTTGCTCAAAGTCAATCTTTTTAGTTGATTGAAGATCAGTGACTTGTGTTTCTCTGGGCTTCACGGAAAGCTTTGCAGAGAAGAGCAGAGACAGGCAGGCCTTAATTTTGGCTGCTTCTTACTCCATCACTCTCATAGCTCCTGAATTTTTCAGGCTAAGGTTGTTTTTTCAGATTTATTAACCAGGGGTTCAGGGTTGCTGGCTAATCCCCGGTCTCAGGAGCATCCTGGGATAGTGCGATTCGGAACTGCACAGCAGGCCGCAGGAGACTGCTCATCAGAATATCACTCTCCGTTGTGAGTTCATCACTAACCAACCTGTGCAGCCTCGGTTTACTCACAAGTCAAAGCACGCAGGATCAACTGCCGTATAGACCTCAAAGGGTTTTGTGAGATGAGACCATCATACAGCTAGGCCTCGACAAACTACAATGCAGTGCGAACCAAAAAAATTGTTCTGCCACTGTGATTATTTATGAGCAAGAATTTGGCCCAGCTTCTTCTGCATGTTCCCAACCTGTCGGGCAGCGTGGGGCTGGAAAAGTTAAAATGGGGGTGGAAAAAACACTAATGAAAACAGGAAAAGATAAAAAAAATGGCCAGGATATTTGTGGGGATGATGGAAGTTGGGGGAGAAGAGGGAGAAACTGGCTTCTCTTGTGCTTTTTCTCCACGTCCTCTTGCCAGAGAAACGTACTTGCTCTCTCTGTGGCAGCCCCGACGTCATCCAGGACAGAAGCAGCCGACTTTTAAGTTGAATTCTCAAAACTCCAGAAGGAACTCTGTCGCTTCTTAAGCCAAATAAAAATTCAGTCTTGATCCCTATTACATTCCCTAGAGAAATTTCAGCTCCTTGCTCCGTGCGGCCCCTGGGACACGTTGCAGAAAGGCTGTTTGCCTGTCCCCTTAGAAGAAGATCTCAAAGCTCCCCAGAGACGTCACTACAACTCCTCACTTTAGAGATGTACACACAGAATGTCTTCATTTTCAAAGTAATTTTTCAGAAATATGTTTTCCGATGAGATTTAGTATTAAAATTCTGTATCAGAAATTACTTACTGGTAAAGAGGTTAACCTCATTTACAAAACCAGGAAGGTTGTTAAACATTTTATGAATACTGAAGGTTTTGGTTGCAAACCAGAAAATGAAAACACACAAGGGAAATCGTCTTCCAAAGCCATCGGGAAGAATTGTGTTCCATTTAATTCCTGCCAAGGTTACTCCTAGATGCTGTCTTTTTTTTCTTCAATATTTATGACATTTTTCAATGTTGTATTACTTTACTTTCATGATTAATTTTGGATGAGTGAGTATAAAGCATTTCTCCTTGAAGGCAAAATTGCACACTATTCTGCGTGCAGTTACCACTCAATAAATACTTATAAAGTACCGACTAATTTGAATCACATGAAATTACCATTTTCCCAAATCAAATGCATTCGCTATCCAAATTCTCGTACATCCAACCTCATACACCCTAACTCTTGTCATTTTCTTTTCCACGTGTCAGGTTGTTTGCACACAATTTGTGAAAATCTTTTAAAAAATGTTTTTCCATATATTTCAAAAAAATTTAGCTAATTGTCCCCCTCTTTAATAGTGTAGACATTTGCACTTTATGGCAATTAAATAATATTATGTTTGAACACCGTTTTAAAATTGTGTTTGTCCAGACTTAACAAGGTATTTCCCCACGCCCTTGCTGCAGCAGGTACTGAGGCAACTCTTTTCATCATTTTGGTTCATCTGTTTTGCCCTTTTCCTTGCTCTCTCCCCAGCAGAAAATCAATGTTTCAAAATGTTTATTTCACAGTAAGAAATGTGGATTTCCCTTTCAGTTACTACTAGAAATCTCAAATATTCATAATGTCCAACAAAGTGATTATACATCTTCCATCACTGATTTAATTCAACCTTCGTTATTTTATTCTGATCACCAAACCAATATAACCTCCACAAATATTAAATAATAAAACATTATAAGGACTATACAATATTCCTGTATTATCTATGGGGTATACAATCCAAGACCCCCCAGTGGACGCCTGAAGCCACAGATAGTACTGAACTCCCTATATACAGTATTTTGTCCTATACAGACATACCCATGATAAATTTAATTTACAAATTAGGCACAGTAAGAAATCAACAGCAAACCTAACAATGAAACAGAACACTTATTACAATGTCCTGAAGTAAAAGTTGTGTGAATGTGGTCGCTCTCTCAAATAGCTCACTGACCTGTACTCACCCTTCTTCTTGTGATGCTGTGAGTTGACAGTGATGTCCACATGATGAAAGGAGGGGACATAGCCTTAGGGTCCTGGACCACAAGCACTGCGATGCTCAGACAGTTCAGCCGGTAACCATGGCTACTAAGTGACAGGCCGGCAGGTAGCACATGCAGTGTCGATGCACCGGACGAAGGAATCATTTCATCATGCTACATAGAACACTGTGCAATTTAAAACCTGTGCATTGTTCATTTCTGACATTTTCCATTTAATATTTTTGGACCACAGGTAACGGAAACTCTGGAGAGTGAAACAGAGATAAGGGGGACTATTGTAAACTCAAGTTGCTATTTTTTTCCTTCTGCTGCCTTTTCCGTTTTATTATCAGGGTCATTTGTCTATCCAACCTCTACACAACTGTGTTTTCAAAGTGGTAGTAGCCCCAAAAGCCCAGATTTTCCAGAGGGACATTGGTTTTTCCCCTTTACATGTAATTAGATTATTTGTCAATATAATGAGCCCACTCGTCCTCGCCCTACTTTTCCACCCCTTAGCTGGAGTTTAGGCACTCTTGGAGCTCGTTTTGCTGACTCTCTGTGGCCTTCTCTTTGAGTACATGCTTTCCCCTTACCGAGGAGTTTTAAATCAACTTGGCTGAACAGTTCTACAAACAGCAGCCCCTGCCAAATCTGCATTGTCCTGGTCCTCAACAATGCTCCTCAACCTTTCTGACCATCCTCTCTTCCCCAGCAGAATCCCCCTTGCTACTTCTTGATGTGTATTTATTTTTCCATCCATCTTTCCCCTGTAGGTGGGGTGAGGGAGAACGTTAAGCAGGAACGTAGCTTAGTCAGGGAAGGCAGGGGTGGAGGGTTGGGGGAGCAGGGAGAGCAGGACAAAGGGGGTCTCCTTACCTCTTCTGAGCCTGGTACCCACCAGGAGCGCTCCCTTTCCAAAGGACTGTAAGACTGAGGGAAGGAGAGACCCCAGCTGTGTGGCGTCTGGAAAACAGTGACTGAAGGGCCCGTGCTGGTCTAAGGAAGGGCTGTGTGCAGAACATAACGAGGGAAGGGGCCCATCGTCCTCAGCACCCCCCACCCCACCCTGCCCCACCCAGCCCTGACTCTGACCCTCGGCCCAGCTCCCACTCAGGCCCACAGCCTGGCTTTCAGAATTTGTTGTCAATTTCTTTCTCCTTTACAGTGAAACTCAAACCCAAACTCTTTTTACAAGAGCCTTATACTGAATTTTCCTAGTCATTTATCCTTGTCCCTGTAGCGCAATTTGGAACAACCACCACAGAAATTCGCCATGCTTTTCTGTTGGATTGTTAAAATTAAATCAGTTATCAACAGATACAGCCATTTTTCGAAGTTATGACAAAACGGGAAATTCAACCAGAGTTGGTTCTGTCGATGTGAACTCTAGTACTGAAAGCCAGTGTGGGCCGAACACGGAGCAGCTGTTCCTCAGGCCAGGAGGACAGATGCAGAAAGCCCGCCGCAGACTTTACAGGAAACATTGTTTCTTCCAAGGTCATACAGCAACTACAAACTATCGCCGTGACCCCTTCTTCCTTTGTGTGACCGCTGCTTTGTTATCTAGGACACTTTTACACTTCTTTGCTGTCCCCAACCACCTATTCCTGGTGACACCGAGTGGCTGGACTGCCCTGGCTCCCCGTGGCACCCACCCTAGTTGGTCCCCAACTCTCTTAATCCTGCTGCAGAGACAGCACCCAAGCCAGAACCGGTCTCCCTTCCCCACAGCTTCCGCAGCACCCTTCCGCGGGAGCCCAGACCTCCCTCCCCCGACCCCCAACTCCAGCTCCTCTGCAGCGCGCCCCTGGCTTGCAAGTCGGTCAGTGTGACTTTGTCCAACTGCAGGCTTGAGTCTGGTTGGCTGCTGCTGGTTGAGCTGTAACAGGGGTCAAATCGAAGCTGGAGAGTCTGAACAATTTTCTTGAATACTGGAAGTTTTTAAATAAGACTTCCCAAATGCTAGAAGTTTATTTGTTTGTTTTGGTGGTAAATAAATTATAAGAAAAATTATAAGAAAAGCTGAGTTTACACTGGGGCTTCTCTCCTCTCTCAAGCGCAGACCTCCTTGGCAAGTACCTAATTGAACACCTGTCTGTCTCCACCCTTCAGATGGGCCCCGTGTTTTGTGTGTGTGCCAGTGACCCCTTACTCAGAGGGATGCCCCAGGTGTGCTCCAGTTCTGGCACGTCTGTGCGGTTTCATAGTTCGTTTTTATACACTTCCACTTCAGTGGTACGCATTGTAGCTTCAAAATACACTTTATGTCTGGTGGGAAGCTGCCTCCCCATTATCCCCTTCTTATTTTCAAAATGGTCTAATTGTTTACACTGTTTATTTTGCCAAATACATTTCATTAAAACTTGGCCCAATTACAAAATAAAATTGCATTAAAATGTTCCCCACTGTAACTTTATAAAAAATGACATTTAACTTCTCTAGTAATTCTGAAATAATTGAATTTACTATCTCAGAACTTAGTATGCTTCTTTTCTTTTTCAAATATTATTTTGTTTCTCAGTAAAGTTCCTTTTAAAAATATGTACCTAATACTTGTATTATTTTAAAATCAAGTTGAATTATTTTTTCTTTAATAAAAATGATACTCATGAAAGAAAACTTTGAAAAGTGCCAAAACACATACACACCATCCTACTCCTAATAGGTCATAATATCAATAATTTCCTGTTTTATAAATTCACATATAGTTCATATAGTTTCACATTTTTATTGTTAGTTTTGGCCACTTTATTCAGTTTTGCATTCATTAGTATTTACATATTTCCTTAGGTTTCTGGATGACCATCTTATGATTTAAAAATGTTAACAGGTATATTCCTGCTTCTTAAAAAGACCTTCCTTCTACTGCATGTTGTTATGGGCAGAATAATGACCCCAAAGATGAACACCCCCCACCCTCTGGGAACTATCACATGTTGTATCCCATGAAAGAATTAAGGTTGTAGACGGACTTCAGGTTGCTAATCGGCTGACTAAAATAAAATTACCCCGATGGCCCCAATCTAATCACAAGTCCTTAAAAGCAGAGAAGCTTCCTGAGCTTCGTTCTGAGAAAGGCCTGAGGATGGAAGGTCAGATCGAAGGCCGGACTAGGCGCTGCTGGCTTTGAGAACAGGGGAGGGAGCCGAGAGCCAGGGGAAGGGGCGTGACTTCTCGGAGCTGGCACCGCCCTCACTGCCCCCAGAGCCCCCAGAAAGCACCGCAGCCCTGCCAGCGCCTCGAGTTCGGTCTAGTAAGAACCCCATCAGGCTTCTGATCTACAGAACTGTAACATAGATTTGTGTTTCATGCTGTTAAGTTTGTGATAACTTGTTACTGCAGTCATGGGAAACTAACACATTTCTCCTTACATTTACTGGAACAATGTTAAATAATCATGTCAAATTTGGGGTCAGAGAAACATTTACGTTGAAAAACCAAAGGAGGCTGCTGTAGCTCAGCAACGAACAATAGGAATTCTCCTTCGCTTCATTAAATGTAATTAAATGTCTAGTTTTATTGATTGGATTTCTAATGTTACAATTTTAATGTTGCTGGTTTGCTCCATTTATTTTTACGTACTACCTTCTTGAAGTAGCATTTTTAAAACATTATACGAGATTTCTCCTCCCTCAGTTTTCAGGAACTTTCCATTGGCATCTTTCCCCCTTGACCCTGCTGGCACTTCCACTCTCACGTCTCGTTGTGTTTGCTCTGAGAAGACCTAGGTTTTATGTACACCTTCCCGTTTTTTCTTTTCACTCTTCTCACATTTAAGCTCTCTGTGTAAAGATAGAATCCATAAGCAGAATGACCTTGACCCTTACTCTCCCATCCCTTCTCTATAAATGCAGCAGCTGTGAGCAGGGTGCCTGACTGCCTTCCCAGGGGCCCTTCCCTGTCGTTTTTCTCACTATACGCTGCTCTGAGCCTGTCACATGGCCTGGCCCCTCCAAACTGACAGGTAGTCCACAAAGAGGCTTCCTCTCCTGGGAACCTGAGTCTCCAGCAGAATGCTGTGGTACTCTTGAGGTTGAGCTAAGCAATATCTTCCTTTTAAATAGCTTTATTTACTTAATTTTGCCAATTTCAAATGTTTTCAACCAATGGCCTTGGATGCAGGGGATACTGGTCAAGATGATACATAATATCCTCACCTATTGCTGGGGGTTACTGCAAAAAAAAGTTTCCTAGTATACTATCTCAGTGAATAAGCTTTTGGTTCTAGTGTAAGACTGGAGTTGACAAGATAGAAAAGATATTAGCTACAAATAGGAAGAGGCATCAGGACAAGAACAGATGCTGGGAGGGCCGCACAGTGACTCCAGGGCTGCCCAGGGTCCCTGCCAATCAATTCTCGTTTTCTCCCAGAGGAGGAGGCTGCTTGACGGGAATGAGGTTAAGGAAGTGGTACAGCTTTTGATGACAATTTTACAGTAAGGGTGTCAGCAAACCTCTTTCCCCAGTGGATCCTGTCTAGCTCTCAAATTAAGCACAAGGTCCTAGCACCCCATGTCTGGGTTGATTCGTTCTACTTCTTGACTGCCAGGGTGACTTACAAACGAGGATGACTTCCGTGCAGTGCGGCTTTATTGTCTACAATAATGGCGAACAAGGGCAAGATGTCCAAGGGCAAGGAAGTGAGTGACCCTGAGGGCAGACCTGGGGGGAAGAGCTGGAATGACATATTGGCATCAGACATGTTAAGTGTTAGGCATTAGGAAACACGTAAGATTTGATAGCGGATCTGTCCATTTGAACTCTTTCCTTCACCGTTCTCCTAACCATGAACACACCCACCGTCCTGTCCCTACTCCAGAATAAACATGGATAAATAGGAGTTTCCACTATCCCTTTTACTGAAGTTAGTCTGTAGGGGTAAAGTTTCAGAGCCAAGACACCAGTGCACATACAACTCCATTTACCCTGAAGGAAGAATATAAGAACTTTTTGGAAAGTTACTGAGGTGCCTATGAGCATCTGAAGGGAAATCAGGATTCCTAGTCACAGCAATGTCTGAAACCGGGACGGCTCAGAGGAACTGAGAACCAGAAGGTCAGGTACCTTGTTTCTGTAGTTCCACCAGGAATTTAACTTAACTCACAAAACTAGGGAGGTACATAGGTGTCTTTTTTTCCAATGTAACATTTTTTAGAGAATCAGGGACATTATATTAAGGAATGATCACTAATTTTTATGTGTGATCATGGTGTCGTGGTTATATTTTTTGAAAGTCTATCTGTGAGTGATGCAGAGTGAAGTATTTCCTGGAAAAATGTAATGGTAAGTGGAACTGTATGTAGAACGTTGTGGTTCCACTAATCGAAACTGTGTGTGCTGGGGTGGGTGGGGCAATAGATGACGAGATTGACAGAATGTTGACAATCGCTGAACACAGGTGATGGGTCCAAGAGGACTGGTTCTGCTTTCATTCTACATTTGCAAATGTTTAGAAATTTCCCTCGTAAAGGTGGTGAGTTTACAAGTGATTCATCTTTGCTTTTCAATAGTTCCTGAAGTTTTACTATAGTGAATAAGTACAAGAAATTTTAAAAATATTTTTAAGGTATATCCTATATTTTAAATGCATTCCCATTTCTCACGGGATTTGTTCCTCCTTTTATGTGCCACGGCCCGTTTCCCGAGTTTTGAGAAATGGATTTTGATGTTACCAGGAAAGGGACCATCGTCCATCACAGGGCCATTAGCAAGTTCAACTGAGACCACATTTCTGAAAATACAGCACAGCCATCACAGGATTATACAAATACACTGCTATTTGTTATTGACTTGCCCTTTCCTCTCCTTTCCTTTCCTTTTCGCCTTGTTGTTATTAACAATCCAGATGTTAGCATGCACAGACAAATGTGTGGACCTTATGTCCTTTCATATTGATCATTACTGTTGGGCTCTGGGAGTCTTTTATCTTACTTTTAGTTCTGTTCCCTTTTCCCTGGGATGCAGCTGAAATCTCTGAGTAACTGCTGTAGGTGGAGAAGTTATCCTCAAATAACTCTGTTTCTCTCAAGAGTAAGCCCATTAGAAAATTTCCTATTCTCCTCTCAAAAGAAAAGCACCACGTTCTCAAGGGGTAAATGTAAAATGTCTCAGTGCATGGAAAATACTGAGGTAATCCTAATAATAGTGATGGTTTCCTTTTCCCTCCACTCCCACTTCTTCCGTTCGTCTCAGGTCCTGTTGTTCCCGCCCTGCTTCTGTAATGCAAGGCCGGTGTTCAGGGCCATACACGGTCCACTCCATCGGGCCTGTTGACCTGTGTCCTGATCCCTCTCTTCTATCGACGTGCCCACGCACTCTTTCCCTCCTTCTGCCTTCCCGCTGCTAGAGTTAGATGAGACCTCTTTGCTAACCGGGAGCTGTCTCCTAGTTCTTTGTGCATATTAATTAGTTCATCCGCAGCCATCCTCTGTCTCCCTTCACACCACCTCCACCACCAGAAATCCCTGTGTTCAGTTTCATTTTCTCTCTAATTTCTGGAGTCTCTTCTCATTGCACCACATGGTTGCATGTGGCTGGCTTTCTTCCTTCCTTCCTTTCTTCCTTTCTTTCTCTTCCTTCCTTCCTTCCTTCCTCCCTCCCTCCCTCCCTCTCTTTCCTTCTTCCTTCCTTCTTTCCTTCCTTCCTTCCTTCCTTCCTTCCTTCCTTCCTTCCTTCCTTCCTTCCTTTCATTCCTTCCTTCCTTCCTACCTTCCTTCCTTCGTTCATTCCTCTTTCAAACAGTCATTTGGGCAGAAGTAGTCAGTTTATTTCATTAATTTCCCACTTTATTTATTGGTTCAAAACTGGCCTGTCCTGTCTCTCTCGATTCTGTGATGGCCAGTTAGTGAACACCTATAGATCCCACAAGGGGACCCTCGCAGACTGTAAATGCAATTCCTTCATCTTCTCGATGAGAAACCAGAAACCCACATTCCCTGATTTCTGGTTCAGTATTGGAATTCTTCTCCTAACACCCCAGTTCATCATATATTTAATAGTCACATTTTATTTTTGGACACTATTGCCTTGCAGTGGGCTCGCACCCCTATCTTCCCATTTGCATGTAGTTTCAAAGCCATTCCTGACCAGTAACCACTAATCATGTCAACGGCAACCCTGGGGAAGTCTGGCCCTTCTTTGTTCAGAGCTGCTGCGGTATCTACACAGAGCATTACATGGTGTCTTCTCCAATTCTTCTCACTTGCTGGAACACATTTTGTTATATGCTCCATTATCATGGTAGTGTTTTCCTTCAGTCCTGTAGAGAAGCATTAAAAATGTGCCTAATACATATCCCTTTAAAATATGATCTTAATACATATCACTTGGTTTGAGGGGACATAGGTGAACAAAGGCAACGGACACTTCTTCCCAAACAAACGCACAAAAACCATCCTGAAAAGAACAACAACAATAATCTGGATGTAGGAGGTTCACTTCAAAAACAAATGTAAAACAACGAAGATGGAAACTCTTAGGTAAAAATCTCGCATTACCATTTTGTAGCTCTTTAATGTTTTTGGAACCTTTGCATACACTGGTGTCTCTTTTCTCTTTCTCTGGGGTGCTGTGTTCCAGACTTTGGAATTTTTTCCTACAAATTAGGCCCTTTTCTTCCAAACATGCAGCACTTTTTCTTTTTGCTTTTGGTTGGTTGGTGGGTGGGTGGGTGGGTGAGTTGTTTTTTTCTGACCACATATGTCAAGAGGGACGGGAGGCGAGAAAACCTCTTCCGTCTGCTTCTCCAGCACGCAGGGCCAGCCCGGGCAGACACGGCATCTTTCAGCTGAGGTCCCCCGCCCCTCGCACACTTCCTGCCACAGCTGCTCAGGGCGTGCTGAGCAGTGCAGAAATGAGCAGTCCTGATGGGAGTCCGTGGCATGGCCCCGCATGCAGTGCAGCTTAATCTAGAACGTGCTGCTGTGCCTGGTGGGATAATCTACCAATTGCTTCAGACTTGCTTCCCACTCAGACCATGCTGCCTTCCTCTCACCTAGCAGTGCCCCTCACAGAGCCCCTGAAGGCCAGCAGTGGCCGAGAAAGGGAGAAAGTCAGCCATTTGTGCAAAACAGATAACAGGTCAGCGCCCAGTCCTGAATGAGATAGAGCTCAAGTCTCTGGCTGAGGGATCAGTGTTCTTTGCCCTTAATCCACATGGCTTCGTGCAAGCAGATCAGCAGGAATACATGTCATTTCCATGGTGCATGGTGACTGATAAGGTGCATTCACTGTGTCGTTCTGGTCCCCCTCGTGTGTTTTGTTTATAGACCAGTTTACTTGGGCAGCAAGCAAGTGTCACAACATCACGAAGAACTGAGGCCACAGGTTTAAGTCGCTGAATGAATTAAGTCATTCCTCTCAGTTCACACTTCTTCTTTATCTTCTGAGTTATTATCGTGGCTTAATCTCTCCTTTATTTTGACAGTGGGGATTTTTTTCCAGCCATTACCCAAATGAAATATTGATTCTCACTTACGAGCCTCTAATCTGCCCCCGGTGGAATTGCCTGTTCACTTGATACAAAAGCTAAACCAGCAGGGTTAAAAATGATTTTTAAAACACATTAAAATGTTGTTTACAAAACAGCAGTTAATGCACAGAAAAGTAGAAATGAAACTTGAAGTGATGGCCATCAGCTTTCTCTAATACGAACTCCCCTCTGTCCCCTGACATGTAAATTGGAAACCTTTTCGCAAAGACCAATGCAGTTCAGGTGAGAAATACAGCCGAACTGTTGAATCCATTGCGAGGCTTCTGAGTCCCAGTCTCTGACCATTTTTATATTCTTTCCTCGTATAGTTGGTATTTCTTCAGGGCTCTGTAATATTGTACTTAACTAATCCCCAGGTAAGGACACTGTATAGTTTCTCTGTTATCATCATTCCCTGATTTTAGCCTTTTATTTGATAAAAACTTGCCTTCGTTCACATGTTAGTATTGCCAGTAGTGGGAAAACGCCGTCTCTTGGGGATGCACCAGCTCCTCCCCAGCAGGGAGCCAGCAAAGAGAAGAGGCCTCCCCTGCCCAAAGAGAGGCAGGCGGGGTTGCAGCTGGACCTTGCTCAATAAGCTTGTTGGAAGGCAAGGTCAGATACCATTTGTCTTTACACTTGTCGAATATTTTGCTTCTTGTCTCTGCTTGAACACCCTCTGTCATCTACTATGACTGGATTTATTGTCCCCATCGGGTCATACTTCGGTGAATGACACAGGGATTCACGCACAGATGTCCTGCATTGCCCTCTCCCATTTCTCTTACCGTCCACCCACCTAGCCAGTGCTCTCTGAAGGTCATCATAGGTCAACAGAATACCAGGGCAGTTTAATGAAGGATGGCCTTTCAGGTTCGGTGGCCTGTGGGCACGTCTATGACTGAGAAGCCACTCCCCCTGTTGCAGGTCTACCTGAGTCGCCCGGGCTGTCACACCCCCCGGCAGTGCTTATGTTCGGATACATCAACCACTGATCCCCACAAGCCAGCTGCCCCCACACCCATGACCCAGACAATCTGGACTACCCACCTGCCTTCGTCGCCACCAGCCCATCCCCTGTCTTTCTGTGCTTGCTGACCCTGTTTCTCCCTGGACGGCCCCAGGCACCTGCTTCCCTTCCTGCTGCATCACTTCACCCCCCCCCCCCACCGAGTGCCCCACGCACTCTCTGTCCTCAGAGCTGCTCTCCGTGGACGCTCCATCGAAAAGCGTTTCCGAGCTCCAACTGAAGCGACACTCTCTTCTGCTGCATCACCGTTTGTCAGGTGTTAGCACCTGGCTCTTCCGACTGTTATGATATGGAATAGACGGGGAGACGAACTTTAAAAAAAAAAACCTTCTTTGTAAAGGCAGGCCCCGGGGGAATTGGCCGGCTGGAGATGATGTACAATCTGGATAATGTTTTCAGAATTTGAAGATGGTAAGAACCAAAAACCAGCCCAGGCAAGCTGTCAGTGCAGGGGCTAAAATTAGGTATTTTAATGCATGGATGACTCCACTTGGGGAACTGTTAGGGAATAAGAGGGAAGACAGTCTGGGCACAGTGCACAAATATGTACAGAGGGGGAACGGTCAAGAGGTAGCAAGACTAGCCCACGCCTGATACCCAGACACTGGACCGATTGTTGGGATGTAAGAGAAATGGGAACATAGATTAGGTCAGGATTAGAAGCCAGGGTGAAATAGCATTAACTTCTGAAATAATGAGCTATAAACATAAATCCTTCTTTCCAGAGGCGAACATAAAGGACATTTATTGGTTCAGGGTGAGTTTCAGGTCCTTTGTGAAGAAGGCTATGACAAAAATATTCTTTTCCACTGAAAGTGAACAGTGAAGCATAAAACCCCCGATACAGCTGCAGGTTCTATTACCTGCTGGCGTGTGTGGGCATGAAAGGAAGGCTCAGACGCACCTGCAGGCAGAAAAAGCAAAAGGGCATTTCCTGGCAAAGAAATGTGAGGAAGTCAGACTTCAGAGATGGCCTGAGGAATTAAAACACAGGACGAGGTGTTTTTAAAACAACAAAAAAACAGTATATGAAGACTACTGACTTCCCACTTGTCTGTTCGTGATGGAAATGGCAGTTTGATCGTGGTTACCACAGTCACCAAGTTCAAGACGTCTCTCCAGACAACGGCCTTGTGAACGTCGAGGGTAAAGTCATTTCTGCAAAGGAGTCAGCGGTTTGGAGGACATGCTCGGGGGTATCCTTCGGAGGACCAGGACGGCACAGGGAGTCTTCCATTTCTGACTCTTCTCAGAACGGACTGTGAGGCTTTCTTCTCTGCCCTTCTGTGGCGGGATGTGGTGTGTGTGCTCACAGTGGTGGCCATGCCAGGTGTCACTTCCGTTTTTACAGTTCTTGCGGTCCTGTTTCCTCCCCTCTCGCACACATGCGTCTCCTGACATTTCCTTTTTCTCAGTGTTATTGATTTTATATTTTACTTTGACTCATGTTATTTGTATGGATGTAACAAGAGAAGTTAATTAATATATAGTTACTTCCTTGTATGTTTTTTAATGCTTTTAAATTCTATTTATTTATTTATTTATTCGTTTATCCTCCTTCAAGGACACACTTATTGATTTCAGAGAGTGGGGGAGGGAGGGAGAACACGAGGGGGAGAAACTCGATGTGAGAGAGAAACTTCCATTGGCTGCCTCTGTATGGGGCCAGCTGAACACGAACCTGCAACCCAGTCACGTGCCCCGACTGGGAATCTAACCCGAAACCTTCCATTTTACAGGACGACGCCCAACCAACTCGGCCACACTGGCCAGTGCTTTTTTTTTTTTAATGGAGCAATATGTTACTAAGACTCAGTAGTTTTATGCTGTCTATAGGTTTGTAAAGCCTGTATGGTTTTAATTTATTCCTACGTGTTTCCTAGTCAGTAGAGAGCAGATTGAACCATCTAGTTCACCTGTACCTGATTTCATCTACAGCACTTATAATTTTAAGGTTGTCCTTTTTCCAAAAGATACCCAAATTTCTCAGTGTCTCTGCTCTGACAAGAAGTGACATGGAGGTATTTTCCTGCCGGCAGGGCTGAGATTCTCTAAGCCACAACCCCAGTACCAGGTTAGACTCTTGAAGGGTGCTCCAGGCACCATTTCTGCACACAAAACACAGCACTCGTTTTTATCACTGGATTTGTGTTATCTAACTAAATGAAATTTGTAGCATGGTAATGCTGCTGTTTGGATTCTTTCAATCATATTCAGGTAGGAAAGAGGATGGATTCTTACTGAACCAATACAAATAACTACTTTCTCATGACAAGTTAATGGTCTTTATTAAGAGTAACTTTGTATAATATTTTACCATTATCATTAATTTTATGAGTCTTTTACTAGACAAACCCAAATAATACATGTCCTAATTTTTTACAAAATCATTATTTGTATGTTTTTCTTGGCAACTGATTAGGTTTGGTTCTCTACTAAGAAGTTTCACAAGGTGTTTTTTCTCAACACTGAGGACTTGTTCAGGCTTCTCCATTTAGTTCTTATACATTCAGTCTCTTAAACTGAGGGTTTGAGATAGATTTAGGAAAAAGAAAGGAGTTCCTCTCATGTTCACTTAATAGAAAATTAAATTAATCCCAATTAAATTACTTAATTAAGTTCCTTTAGTCCTACGCAGTAATTCTTGTTTTGCTGCCCTTGAGCTGTGCAGTCTACCTTCCTGAATTCACCTGCTTCTATGTGACAAGAGTCCTGGAAACCCTGACTCATGCCTTTGCTATAGTCAGAATGCCGCCTGTGGGGGCCGCCTCGGGGGCCGACTTCCTGTGCTATCCACGGCATCAACAGTGCCTGGTGCGCTCCTTTCTGAAGCTCTTTGTGTTTTAGGGGTTTTTTTTGAGATTTTAAGTATTTTTTTATTGATTATGCTATTACAGTTTCTGAAGCTCTTTTGATATTTCTTTCAGATGACTCAACTTCTGATTGGTACTTTGCAGAAAGGATTTTAGATATATTTAAAGGGAAAAATATGTTGATAACCTGACCAAAAAAATTGGTATATTTTTTGTCATAGCACACAAAATCACAATGGAGTAGAACAAAGTTCTCTTTGAGGTATAACACATATTCATTCAGTAAAGCTCTTACGGGTGAAGAGCATAAAAAAAAAAAGATCATATGAAGGACAATAGGGAGTTCTAGGGCCTCAAATTTACCCATAAAGTATATATTATTATTGTCATCAATTGACAAGCTTATTTTTAAAAATCATTTGGCTGACAGTTATTATACCAGTCTTCACACATAAACATTAACATGTCTCAGTCCCCCCCTTACAAAGTATGTAACTGTTGCAATGTAACCATACACAACGAATGAAAAGAGTAGTAACACTTAAAGACAGACCACTGTAAAGGCAAATTGACCCTTATGGATAAGACTGGGAAAAACTTGGGTTGCATTGCATACCCACACGAAGCTTTACAATTTCGTTTCTGACCCAGATCCCAGAGGGGTGGCCCTCCAGCCAATGAGCACAGAAATTGTGAGCTTACACTGTTGTGCAAAAAAAAAAGAGAGAAGATGCGAGCCCTGGCTGGCATAGCTCAGTGGATTGAGCGTGGGCTGCGAACCAAAGCATCGCAGGTTCAATTCCCAGTCAGGGCACATGCCTGGGTTGCAGGCCATGATCCCCAGCAACCGCACATTGATGTTTCTCTCTCTCTCTCTCTTTCTCCCTCCCTTCCCTCTCTAAAAATAAATTTTAAAAAATTTTAAAAAAGAGAAGATGCCAGAAGGTATCAAAATCTTTGATACGAATAGACCCCCCCAAAAGGATGAAAGACTGTCTGCTAGATTCTCCAACCCTTTCGCTGAAGGGAGAATGGCTCCTTGAGGTTACATAAGAAAATTAAAGCGCTGTGGCCAACGAGGGTTCTCCAACTAGTATTGGACTCTGGGGCTCATCGTCAGAACATCTGACTCCTCAGGCTTAAGGGACACCCCAGGGGGTGGCCTGATCCACGAGCTCCAGACCGGGCCAGTGTGGTTGTTGTTTTATTCTGTTTTCTCTATCTCTGCTATTCAAGAATTCTACAAATCTGGAATTTCTTTTGTTTCTCCTAGAAAGACATAAATACATAAATGCGATAAAATTTTAATTCCTTCCTTGAAATGTTACTAAGAGTTTCAGAGTAAAAGAAGCCATTGGTTTGGAAAACCTTCTTTTCCCCAGTGTAGCAAAATTATAAAAATAAAAATAAAAATGAAAATAATTAGGGCCATGAGTTTTCATTGCCTCAATGCAGGCTGACCCCTGTTAGTGATAAAACGGAGGCAAAACAGAACTGAAGTGCCCAGGGTCATAAAAAATAGGCAGCACAAAGCAGTTCACATACTTTGTTAATAATTTTTAAGGAATTTATGTTTAAATGGTTACCCTTTATAAAGTCTGTATAAACTTTATAAACATAATTTGACTTTGCCACTTCAACTCAAATTGATTTTCTTACTTGCACAGTATAAACATTCCCCAAGGTCAATAAGCAAAAATGAAAACTGTTACCCTACATAACAGCATAGTTTTATGTGTAGATATAAATAATAACTGTGTGTGTATCTGTGTGTGTGCATATATATATATGTAATTAAATTGTACAGGTCAGCAACTTTTAAAATGTTCACCTCATGGCATACATAAACTAATTACTAAAATTATGCAGCACACCAAAAATAGATTCATTGTCAATTTGATGGGAAAAATAGGTATAATTTTGATTCATTCACAGCGGACAGCTACTGTTGTGTGGGCTGCTGTTATTTTTTTGTTGGCCAGTCTAAGGGAGGAGAGGTGTGTGCCCCTGACTAACCAGTCGGGTGCTGCCTGTTTTGAACATTCATGCAGCTCATGGCTGAAAACGCTGCTGAGAGTTATTCACCATTCTCCCATCGACGGAGGTGTGCCACAGCCCCATTCTAAGTGTCTGCAACCTGTGTCCTTTCGTGCCTGTGCTTTCATCCCTAGAGGCTCTAGCCCCAAAAGTGGAACACAGGTCAAAAGGTTATTCATTTGTTAAAAAGACTATTTACAGATTACTTTATGAAAGGTTCAAATCCATATTTCTACCAACAATATACACCATTGAGATCCCTGATTCCTCATAGTACTAATGATGCACATGCTTTATTACTCCTGGCCATTGCTGCTTTCTGCCCATATATTCACTTCCTAGTCTGTCATTGTATTGGATTTTTATCTTTTTTTTAAATTTTGCTTCAGAGATTAGCAAAGATTAAAGTGATTGGCTATAGCAAAGCCAGAGAAAAAGAACTCAAATACTCTACAGTTCAGTGTTTTCAAGGACAACTAGACCCGCTGTCATGAGGTGTACATTGTTGTGTATCTTCAATCCAGAAAGTCTTCCTAGTAATTTTCCTGCCCAAATAATACAAAAATGTCTTTATAAAATTATTTGTAATAGAAAAATCACAAGCAACCTAAATTCCCATGCAGAGGCCTCAGTAAAACTTCTGGGCAACAATGTTACATGTGTTACGCTATGAAATGTATTGAGTTGGCCAAAAAGTTCTTTTTTCCCCCTGTGATGACACTACTAATGCTTAGTTGTCTTTAACTTCATTTGAAACAATTTTGTTACATTGTATTGAGACAGCCATCACATCAGCATGCATTTACAGAAAGAACTTATCAAAACTAGTGAATTTTTGTGCAGCCATTTAAATAGTGAAGATGGAAGAAAAAAGAAACTTTTTGTCATATCATGCTTTAGTATCTCAAGAAAGGTAAAAATGTAACTGAAATGCAAGAAAAGATTTGTAAAGTGTATGGAGGAGGTGCATGTTATTTTTGAATAACTTGTTTTTCTAATAGTGTCTGTATAAAAAATGTCTGCACTTACAGACTCATGCGTAGACAGCGGGGTGGCAACTCTGGGGGAAGGTACGGGGTGGAGGGAGCCAGCAGAAGGGAAAAGGACTCATGGGCATGGACAACAGTGTAACAGTGTGGTGATTGCCGGGAGGAGGCAGGCATAAGGGGGATAAATGGTAATGGAAAAATATAATAAAAATTAAAAGTATAACATGCTTGGTATGTTCCTTTTTGGTGAAAACTAATTTTACCTATAGAAAAAATGTTCAAATATTCTATGCCTACGTATTAACAATGATTATTTCTGGGATTCAGGACTGCTGGTAATTCTTTTCCCTTTTGGTTTTAGACAGTTTTGTACTTTTTAAAATGATAAGCCCATGTTACTTTTATGATTGAGAATAAAGAAGTTATTTCCATGTTGTAAAATTAATTCCAGTGGGAACTGTATCACCGCGCCTGACACAATGGTGCTCTCTCACTCTCGGTGCTGGGGCAGGTGCCCTGGAAAGCACATCCCGTGGGGCGTGTGGGTGCTGCCCAATGAGTGGCCAGGGGCAAGGAGGGCCCTGCGCCCAGCTTGAGGGGCTTTGCATCTGCACCTGGCGGCCGAGAAGCACCACGTCAGCTTTAAGGAGGATATTCTGGCCTCCTTGGACTGTGTTTTCTGCTTTTTATCACATTCTTTTCTTAGCGCCAGGACACGTTGACTTTTTCCCAAAGACAAAGAAAGAGAAAGATCAAGGAAAGGGAAAAGCAATGAAACCAGATTCCGTTAATACTCTGGCATGTCGGCAGCTTTCATGAAAGATTTGTTTGTTGAAGCAGTTGAACCCATTGGCTTAACCTGGGATTAACTTGGTGAGCGCTAACAGAGCACGGACAATTAGGAGTTTATTGGGAACTAATTGAAAATAATAGTGTTGTAGACGGGAGGAAGGCGATTTAAAGAAAATGATACCAAGTGCTCTGAAACGGCCAAGGATAAACAAATGTGAACTGCCACTTCCTAAAGGAAGATTGTTGTAAACTGATAAAATGGTTCAAACTAGAAGAGCAGAACGTTGTGTGTGTGTGTGTGGGGGGGGGGATTAGTGAATTTAAGGGACAAATGGCAATGATATAAAACTACGGAAAAGAGGAGTAGGGAGCGAGTGGGTGCGCTGATGACAGGGAGTCATGGGGGCTACCTGCTCCTCAGTGATGCAGTGTCAACCCTCGCCCACCGCCGACTCTCCTGTGAGAGTGCCGTGCACCCACTGTTAAGGCTCATGTGTGGTGTGCGCATGTGCGTTTTGCTTTCTTTGTTTTCTTTTGATCCGGTTTCAGTGCTGATGTTCTCACTTTATAACACTGTTTGCCTATGTAGGGTACAGGCAGGGTCGCTCCCAGTGAACATAGTAGGTGTCTTGTTTTGCCAGCAACATATTTTAAGATGTTTCAAGTGTGAACAACTGAGGGCATCTGGCTGACACATTCTGCTCTTGTTCTGCACACATGTGAAGATAAGCATCCTAAACTGCTAGTGGTACTCTCCGTGCGCCAGGAAGTGTGCTAATCACTTGAACAGATGTCACTCCTTAAATTATTGTAACATCTGAACAAGTGGGTATGATGATTGAGTCCAGTTTACATATTATAGACACTGAAATTTAGGAAAAGTGAAGCGAATGGCCCACATTTGCCAATATAGGAGCTGAAAAAGCTAGGATTTCTGTAGGAACTTCCCAGCTCCGTAGCCGGTACTGTGCTCTCTTGGGAATCCTGATATTCAGTTTACCAGGACTCGTGGCTTATACACTCTTGGCATTTATTATAGTTACACATCTGTTCAGTATTTGCATTTAAAAAAATAATGTTGATGCTTAGTCTCATTAATGATCAGAGAATTTCAAACTGAAGAAGCAGAAACTTTTTTTTCTTTCATCAGATTATATTTTAAAATTCAGTGTTTACTGAAACTTTAAGAAATGCAATAGTATTTCATATTGACAAGGGTGTGCGTATTGGACACTCTTGTGTGATGTGGTGGGAACCCAAACCGGGGCCATGTTTGGGCGCACATCCCGTCACAGCATCAGAAACTGTTGGATTCATGTATCCTGCAGCGACTTCCTTGATGGGAACGTATCGCACTGATAATCTTGCAGAAGTATACAAATCAAAGTATGTTATTAATGTCATTGGACAGCAGATCATTTTTTACAAAGCATGACATAGGCATACACTGCAGTCACAGTGTATGCCTTGGAGATAAATTATTGAACAAAAACACAAAGCCTAGGCAATCATTTCACGATATATGTGTCAATCAAATAATCACTCTGCACACCCTAAACTCACATAATGTTATTTATCTGTTATATCTCAGTAAAACCAGGGAAAAGCACAAGCATTAGGTCCTTTGTTAATTCTAAAAGATAAAGTTCTATTTTCTAGAGCTTATTTAAGATGGGGAGAAGGAAATAACATGGGAAAGAAGGGGAAGGGTTGTAAATGAACATGTAGAAAGGACACTTGGACAAAGCAAAAGGGGGGTAGGATTGTGGGTGGGAGGTGGGGGCAGGTAGTATGGGGAAAAGTGGTGGTGGGAAAATGGAGACAACTGTGTTTGAACATTGGTAAAAATATATACATATAAAGAAAAAGATATATATTCTATGCCGGGGGATATACAGTAAATCGTTTTTAGAAAGACACTCAAGAAACTGTGAATAATGATGACCTTCAGGGGAAGTTCTAGATGTCTCGTGGTACAAGACTAGAGGAGAATTCCATATTTTACTTTTATCTTTATTTAATTATGTTTTTGTCAGCATGAATAATCAGGTAAATGATTAGGAGCCATTTCTGTTTTCTCCCATGTATTTTGGTCTGTAAATAAAGAAAAATAAGTCTTGTCATTGTACAATTTGAGAATTCCAAGTCCATGACTTTTAGGAAAGTCCTCTGTCTTCATATTTCCTCCCACAAAGACTGCGTTGTGCAGTAATGATTTCCTCAAGACAAATGCCTTCCGCGGTAGATACAAGAAGTGGCATACATCTCTGGGGTCAAACTGATTTCATGTTATGAATGAGATTGTGTGATGTCGTTTTTGAGACCTCACTCTGGTCTATCAATCTACCCAGTTACATAGCAAAAGTCACTTCCAAAACAAATCCTTCTGCAGTCAGCAAAATGAAGCAATTACATGAATAATTTTTTCCACTCGGCCTATTTTTTTTGCCCGTGGTTATTAATCAGTCTTCACTGACTACATTTTCCATTTTCCATCCACTTTCAGGCACTCCTCCAGGCGGCTAAACATACCACATTACGTAAATAAAATGAAACGAAGCCTTTGCCTGTTGAGCGAATGGATGGACTTCGTATCTCACCCCTTCCGCTTCTCTGCGGTCACTCAAACATCACCACACGGCTCCTGTGAAGGGCACTCAGTGAACTCATTCTCTCTGCCTAGGTGAAATCTCTGGGAGTAAAATTATAGTCCAGTTCATTTGAACACACTAACTGAATTAATTTAAACTGACACCCTATGGTCCACCAGCTCTTTGAGACCTTCAATTTGGTTGTTTCATTTTGTTCTCTGCCTTGCCTCTTCTTCTGAGTTCAAAGTCTGGTGATGAGCCTGCCTTCTGAAACGTCTGTTTTCACATGATAGCCTTTCGCCTGCTGGCTCTGAGCCCTGGCTTCACGTAAGAATTGCTGTTTCTTTTCACCCATACTCCTGACACAATCAAATAGAGATTTGGATTTAACTGGGATAAAGGGGGACCAGCGCATTTTTGCACGTTTCAAGCCTGATTCTGTCATGCCCATAGAGCTGGCCCTCCAGCAGGACCAAACAGCACTCGATGGCAATGATACATCTCTTCAATCCGATCCAAGTGCTGACTGTAGGAGACAGTTCTGCATGGCATGGGCCCAGCTCCCACTGGAAGATGCACAGGACCCACACCCACGGATAGGTTCTCCCGTGGGGAATCAGGCCTGCAATGTTCCTAGGCCACTATGAGTCTTGCTTTTTGCTGAAACTCCCTCACCCTGAATTGCAGACATTTACTGCAAAGTAACTTCCTAAAATCCATGCTAAACCTTTCAAGGATGAGTGTAACCAGTTCAACCACTTTTGCATTTTCGTTTGCAAATATCCCTCTTCTTGATGTGATTAGCGGCATTGGCTCCTTTGTTTTCTGTAAAAGGTAACCACCTAAAGCGAACATGTGCATAGTAAATGAGGACCATCATGTAATGGGCAGAGAAACCCAATAAAGGCCTGTCATGGCAGAGGTCACAGCTTTTGCTCCCCTTGAGAGAAAAGCCACACTGTCCCTTTTCCTCCACTGGACTCCATAGACCATGTGAATGTCTCATTTCATCCATAATAACACGGACACTGTGGGCCGATGTCTGCATCAGCTGACAACATAGGGATTTCTGCAGGCTGGTCGGTGCTGGGGGATAGTGTAGCTGTAACAGCTCTTCTCACAACACCTGTGTTCCTTTAGAAACTGCAGTGTTATAGGGTGAATGACTCTTAGGTCTGAGAGCTTTAAAGAAATAATGACGCTTCCCCTACTCCCCAAGTCAGTAGTGTGACCTGGGCATTGGGACAGTCTATTCTATTTTATTTTTAAAGTGTTTTGAAGTTTTTCATTTACAGTTGACACATAATATTATATTAGTTTCAAGTGTACAATGTAGTGATTAGACATTTATATAACATATGAAGTCATCACCCCAACAAATCTAGTCCTCATCTGATGCCATGCCCAGTTACTACAGTATTGTTGACTATATTCCCTACACTGCACTTCACATCAGCATTGGAATATTTAAAAAGTTTTCTAAGTGATACTAGTGAGCAGCCAAAGGTGAGAACCACCTTAGAGGGCCAAGATAATCAAGAAAATGCAAGTCCTCTCTTGTTAAATACAATGTCCCTCTTTCCCAAAAAGATCCCAAGGGACACCCACACACAAGATAATGACAAAGGGAAATAAAGCACACCTATTATATGCACACGTGTTCTTCTGCACTTTTCCTTTTTACTTTGGTTTGAGAAGACCCGTGTTAGTGTTCCTCCTGAGAGCTCTGTCTCTGGAACAGACATTTTCACTCTGCAGTGCAGGCCAGCCCTCGGGGAACAACGAGATTGCAAAATTTTTCCCGTGGCCTGCTCTGAACTGCTTTTTATCAACTTCCCTTTTTTCTCCACCCAGGAACCTGTCTTATGTCCCAACCCCCGGAGGCTCTGCTCTCAGCTAATTAGCCAAGACATTGGTTTCAAAAGTGTAAGATATTTTCTCACGAGGAAGTGGAGAATCTATATATTTAATTGGGCAGGCTATAGAGACTCAATTCTCTTTGTAGGCATACTCTATCTTCTCACCCTGTGCATCAGAACAGGCAGATCTACAGACCAAGACAGAAATTCGCAGTGAAAAACTAAACTCCTGCATGACTTTTCTACAGTCATGGCGTGCCCAGTGCTGTCTCGATTTGAGCCACAGAAGCGCCACACCCAGGCAAGTCCTCATCCTGGGCAGACTGAGAGGCTGATCAGCTGCTTTCTATCTGCGTCTCACCCTGTCAGGATGCCTGTATCCCCCCCCAAATTCAGACCCCCAAGGTGATGCGGCATCAGGAGGTGGTCCAGTCATGAGGGCAGATCCCTCAGAAATGGGATGAGTGCTAATAGGAAGGAGACCCTACGGAACTCCGGGGCCCTTTCTGCCATGTGAGCACCCAGCAAAAAGATGGCGATGAAGGAAACAGGGAGACATTTCCCAGCCCCACCCCCCCGCCGCCACTATGAGAAATGAATGTCTGCTGTTCATGAGCCTCCCAGTCTGTGGCAATTTGTCCACAGCAGCCCAAACAGAGTAAGGCAAAGGAGAAGGTCACGCTTTAGTGTATTACTCATCACTGTTCTCACATTTTCAAAATACTATCTACTAAAGACACATTGAAAAGATATAGAAAATAGTAAAGAATAAAGCAAAAGTCGTTGTTAGAAAACAGTCACCATCAAAATCAACACACTCTCAATAATTTTTCTCTGGCTTATATCGATACCTATTCCTGTCAAAAGGAAAAAATACCGGAGGTTCAGTCCAGCGAGCCAGCTGTCCTCTGGCTCTGGATGAACACATGGCTCAAGCACGTCTAAGCTTTCCTCCCCCAGACTCTGTGCAGATTAACCTTCTCTGGTCAGACGTCCTTTCTGCAGGCAGAACGAATACGGTCACTGACATTTAAGCTTCCGAGTTAAACTGCAATCCAATTACGTGCCCCTAAGGGTGCCGCAGGTGAATTTCCAACAATCACAGAACATTTCACAGACCATTTCTAAAGATGAGTGGTCCTTTCTTTTGCAATTTGCTTCATCCTTCAAAAATTCAGTTCTTGTAATGTAACTATAATTTGAGGTGTCTGATGTTCATATTCTTTCTCCCAGAGTTCACATGTATTTCCGCATGTGTGTACTTGAATGTTGTATGCAAACGTGTATAAAACAATAATGGGATTGTAGTGTACATGCATGTTTACATGATGCTCTTTTGAAAAGTACTTAAATACTGAGATATGTATGAAATAATGCTTATGAAATATACATAAGATGTGCACATTAGTAAGAAAACAATAACTTTTTTCAACTCCAAGTTTAGAACCAGGACACTGAAATGTCTGTGAAGCCCACCTGCTCCGACTGGCCCTTCTTTTCCCTGCTCTGCTCAGTCTCCTACTGCGGCCCAGACTAGGTAGTTCTCAGATCCCTTCCTGTTCACTCTCTTGTCCTGTTGGGTGTTTCAGGAAAATGCCTTTGCAAGCGACTTTGACCTGCAGTTTCTCACGAGGCCAGCTGCAGGGGATGGAGGGGGGAGGCTCAGGGAGAGGCCATGGCATCATCTCCCTCCCTCCTCTGGTGTCTGCAGCAGAACTGTCTCTTTTCCGAGGGTCTGGCTCCTGACAGATGGCCCTCCTTCCATGAAGCCAGGTCCACTAGATGACGCTGATCTCGACTCTAGCACCTGCCTGCAGTTTAGGCCTCTGGAGTCTGATGACAACACCTCCTACCACTAACCTTCTAACCCAGGGGGGCATTACTGGTTTCCTGCTCTCGAGTAGCCGGCCCTCCATTCCCAGTTTGGTTTCCAACACTGTGTAATCAATCAGTCACCTGCATTGAACCTCCTCTACTTGAAAGACCAAGAGTGGTGTCTGATTTATAAGTGGACACTAAAAGCTCTTCTATTTCTAGTTTGCTAAAAAGATTTACCAAGCTGAATTATTTAATTTTATTGAATTCACTTTCTATATCTCCTGAGATGATTTGCTTTTCCTCCTTTAAATTGTTACTGTCATGAATTACTTCTATAGATTTCTTTTCTATTGTAAAATTCCTTGCATTCATGGACTAAACCCAGTTTTCATATGATGTTTTTTTCCTAGATTGCTAGACTTTGTTTGCCAATTTTTAATTTAGAATTTTTGCCATTAGGTTCATGAGGGAGAAGGTTATAATTTTTCTTTACTATACACTTCTTTTTTACAGTAAATGAAGAATTTATTTTTCAATTACAGTTTACATTCAATGTTATTTTGTATTATTGAGTAGTTTCAGGTGTTAGACAATCATATACTTTACAAAGTGTTCCCCCTGACATTTCCAGTACCCACCTGCACAGACAGTTATTAAAATGTTATTGACTCTATCTCTGAAGCTGTACTTTACATCCTCAGAGTATGTACTTTACATACTCTGTAACTACCTTCTCAATCTGTCCTTCTCAGTCCCTTCACCTTTTATACCCAGCCCCACAATCCGCTCCCACCTGGCAACCATTGGTTTGTTCTTTGCATCTATGAGTTTGTTTCTGTTCTGTCTGTCCATCTACTTTGTTCTTCAGATTTTGCATGTAAGTAAAAAGCATATGACATTTGTCTTTATCTGACTTATTTCAATTAGCATAATACCCTAAGGTAAGATTTCATTATTTTTGTGGCCAAGTAATGTTCCATTTTATAAAAGCACCACAGCTTTTTTATCCACTCATCTATTGATGGGCACCTGGGTTGCTTTCATACCTTGGCAACAGTAAATAATGCTTCAGTGAACATGGAATTATATATATCTTTTCAAATTAGTATTGTGAGTTTCCTCGGCTACATACCCAGAAGTGGAATGAATGAATCATACAGCAGTTCCATTTTTAATTTTTTGAGGAAACTCCACACTGTTTTCCACAGTGGCTGCACCAGTCTGCAGTCCCACCAATAGAGCACGAGGGTCTTCTTTTCTCCTCATCCTCACCGACACTTGGTGTTTGTTGATTTATTGATTATGGCCATTCTGACAGGTGTGAGAGGAATCTCATTGTGGTTTTAATTTGCATTTCTCTGATGATTAGTGATGTTGAGCATCTTTTCATAGGTCTATTGGCCATCTGTATGTCCTCTTTGGAGAAGTGTCTATTTAGGACCTCTGCCCATTTTCAATTGGATTGTTTATTTCTTAGATGTTCAGTTGTACGAGTACTTTATACATTTTGAATATTAACTCCTTATCATGTTTATCATTGGTGAATATAGTCTCACATTCAATAGCTCATCTTTTTGTTTTGATGATGGTTTCCTTTTCTGCTCAAAAACTTTTTAGTTTGATGAAGTCCCTTTTTCCTCCCTTTGCCTGAGGAGATGTATCAGCAAAAATATGGCTGAGTTTACTGCCATATGTTTTTTTTTTTCTAGGAGTTTTATGGTTCAAGTCTTACATGATAAGTCTTTAGTCCATTTTGAGTTCATTTCCATGCATGGTGTAAATTGGTGGTCTGGTTTTCATATGCATGTATCTGTTCATTTTCCCAGAATCATTTATGGAATAGACTGTCTTTACCACATTGTATGTTCTCGCTTCCTTTATCAAATATCAATTGGCCATATAGGCATGGGTTTCTGGGCTCTCCATTTTGTTCCATTGATCTATATGTCTGTTTTTATGCCAATACCATGCTGTTTTGTTTTCTGTGACTTTGCATATAGTTGGATATCCGGTACTGTGATACCTCCAACTTTGTTCTTCTCAAGGTTGCTGTTGCTATTCAAGGTATTTTGTGGTTCCATATAAGTTTTTGGACTATTTATTCTAATTCTGTGAACAGTGCTATTGGTATTTTGATAGGGGTGGCATCGAATCTATAGTTCACTTTGGGGAGTGTGGACATTTTAATGATATTCATCCTTTCCACTTATGAGTACTGTGTATGCTTTCATTTATTTGTATTGTCTTCAATTTCTTCAGTGTCATAACATTCCAAGCACAGGTCTTTTACCCTCTTGGTTAAGTTTATCCCTAGGTATTTTAAAGGGTAATTTTGTTTTTGACTCAGTTTTAAGTTAGATTGTTTTCTTAATTTCTCTTTCTGATAGTTCATTATTGGCATATAAAATACAATCGATTTCTGAATATTTATTTTGTATCCTATTACTTTATTGAATTCATTTATCAGTTCTAGCAGTTTTGGAGAAGAATCTTTACAGCTCTCTTTGTATAGAATCATGTCATCCACAAATAATGATGGTTTCACTTCTTTCTCTCTTATTTGGATGCCTTTTATATTTTTTCCTCACTCATTGTCATGGCTAGGAGTTCCAAAACTACATCAAATAAGAGTAGTAAAAGTTGACATCTCTGTCTTGTTCCTGATCTTAAGGTAAACACTTTTAACTTTTCCCCATTGAGTATGACATTGGCTGTGGGTTCGTCTTACACAGCCTTTATTATGTGGAGTCATGTTCTCTGTAGTCCCACTTTGCTGAGAGTTGTCATAAATGAGTGCTAGATTTTGGCAAATATTTTTTTGGCATTTATTAATCATATCACATGATTTTTATTCTTCCCTTTGGTTACGTGTTGTATCATGTTTTGATTTGCACGTATTGAACCAATCTTGCATCCCCAGACTAAATCCCACTTGATCACGGTGTCTGATCATTTTAATGTACTGCTGGATCCAGTTTGCTAGTATTTTGCTGAGGATGTTAGCATCTATGTTCATCTGGGATGTTGGCCTGTAATTTTCTTTCTTTGTAGAGTCTTTATTTGGTTTTGAAATTAGGATAATGCTGGCCTTGTAAAACTAGCTTGGGAGTCTTTTCTTCTCTTGAATTTTTGGAATAGTTTGAGAAAGGTTTTATTTCTCTTATGACTATTGTAAAATTCACCTGTGAAGTCATCAGTGCAGAAATTTTGTTCACTGGGAGTTTTTGATTACTGCTTCAATTTCATTAGTTGTAATCAGTCTGTTCCACTTTTCTGATTCTTTCTGATTCAGTTTCAGAAGACTGTATGTTTCTAGAAGTTCATTCATTTCTTTTAGGCTGTTCAATTTGTTGATGTACAGTTGTTTGTAATATTTTCTTACAATCCTTGTATTTCTGTGATATCAGCTGTTACTTCCCCTCTTTCATTTCTGATTTTATTTATTTGGGTGTCTCTCTTTTCTTCATGATAAGTCCAGTTAAAGGTTTATCAGTCTTGTTTATCTTTTTCAAAGAACCAGCTCTTGTAATTTTTTAGATTCTATTTTGCTTATTGCTCCCCTGATCTTTATTATTTTCTTTCTTTTACTCACTTTGTGCTTTATTTGTTGTTATTTTTCTAATTTCTTTAGGTGTGAGGTTAGATTGTTTATTTGAGATTTTTCTTGCTTCTTGAAGTAAACCTATGAAGTAATACTATGAATTTCCTTCTCAGGACTGCTTTTGCTGTGTCCCATACATTTTGTTTTTGGGCTTTCATTTCCATTTGTCTGAAGGAATCTTTTGGTTCCCTCCTTGATCTCACTGTTAACCCATTCATTGTTTAGTAACATGTTAATAGCCTCCATGTGTTTGTGGTTTTTCTTTTTCTTATCATTGATTTACAGTTCCATGCCATTGTGGTCAGAGAAGATGCTTCATGTGATTCTAATCTTCTTAAATTTACTGAGACTTGTTTTGTGTCCTGCCATGTGGTCTAACCTAGAAAATGTTCCATGTGCACTTGAAAAAACTATATATTCTGTGGCTTTTGGTGAAATACACTGAAAGTACTAATTAAATCCTTCTGGTCTAGTGTGTCATGTAAGGTCACTCTTGTCTTATTAGTTTTATGTCTCTCAGATCTGTTGTTGTCCATGGTGTGTTAAACTCCCCTCACTATTACTGCATTGCTGTCATTCTCTCCTTTAATGTGCTGCAAGATTAGCTTTATACACTTAAGTACTCTTATGTTGGGTGCATGAAAGTTTACAAGGGTTATATCTTCTTGTTGAAATGATCCCTTTATCATTGTGTAGTGTCCTTCTTTGTCTCTTATTATTATAGCCTTTGTTTTGAAGTCTATTTTGTCTGATAGAAGTATTGTTACCCCAGGTTTTTGTTGTTGTTTTTATTTGCATAAAATAACTTTTTTCCCTCCCTTTACTTTCAGTTTGTGTGAATCTTCTGTTCTGAGGTGGGTTTCTTATAGACAGCATAGATATGGGTGTGTTTTTTTGTTTGTTTTTGTGTTTTTTTTAATTCATTCAGCTACCCTGTGGTTTTTGACTGGGGCATTTAATGCATTTACATTTAGAGTAATTATTAATCAGTACATATTTATTGCTATTTTTATTCTTTATAGTTATTTTCATTTCTTCTTAAAGAAGTCCCTCTAACATTTCTTATAATATTGGTTTGCTGGTAATAAGTTCTTTAGCTTTTTATTGTCTGGGAAACTCTTTATATATCTTTTGATTGTAAATGATAGTTTTGCTGGGTAGAGTAATCTTGGTTGTAGGTCCTTGCTTTTCATCACTTTGGCTATCTCTTGCCAGTCCCTTCTGAACTGCTAAATTTCTGTTGAGTAATCAGCTGATAGTCTTATGGGAGCTCCCTTGTAGGTAACTAACTGTCTTTCTCTTGCTGCTTTTAAGAGTCTATTTTGGTCTTTAAATTGTGCCATTTTAATTATGATGTGTCTTGTTATGGGCCTCTTTGAGTTCATCTTGTTTGGAACTCTGCACTTCTTGCACTTGTGTGTCTTTTTTCTTCACCAGGTTAGGGAAATGTTCAGTCACTTTCTTCGTCAGACAGGTTCATGTATTCTCATGGCAGCCTATGGTGTTTACCTTCATTCCTTTGCAGGTTAGCAACACACTTTAATAAGTGACATGTGTATCTTATCTGCTTTGTAGCTGTTGTGTACTAGGGTGGAGGTTCCGCAGATCTCGTCTACCATAAAGCTGGTAAAAAACATCCCCTGCTGTTGAAAACATTATATCAAATGATTTCTATTGCCACTAATATTTTTTATAAATGTGCTTTTATTTACTCTTTAAAGATTTTTTTATTTATTTTCAGAGACAGGGAAGGGAGGGAGAAAAAAAGGGGGAGAAACTGATTGGTTGTCTCTCACACACCCCTCATCAGGGACTTGGCTCGCAACCCAGGCATGTGCCCTAACTGGGAATTGAACTGGTGACCTTTTGGTTTGTGAGATGATGCCCAACCCACTAAGCCACATCAGTCAGGGCTAAATGTGCCTTTAAATAATCATACGGCATTTCGTTATATCTCTTTGTTATCACGTATTGAACTAATCTGCCCCTCTCTTCCTTGTGTTTCGGAAGTGTAGTTTATACTCAACACCATTTTAAGTCATGTCACAATAAACATCAATCTACATACATGAAGTAATGATTTTTCTACAGGAACAATTAGTGAGTCCTGGTTTGTGAATGTTTCTGAGGCTGGAGACACACATTTCCAAACTGATTCCAGCAGCAGTCCCGGCACAAGCTGATGCTGGGACCGGCTGGACGTGAAGGTGCCAGTTTCAGCACCCTCCCCCCAAGCCAGCTCTCACTGCTGCCACGTCTGCACGTCTGGCTGAGGTCCAGGAGGCGTCTCATTATTCCAATTTATATTCACTTGATTACTGGAGTACTAAGTTACTCAGTGCTTTATCATCTATTTCCAAACACAACAGAAACCCTTTTTGTTCTTTTTTATTAACGTAACCCTAAATCACTACGTTCTTCATCCAAAATTGTTAACTGAGACAAATTACATGTTGTTCTATTTTTATATTTTATATTAGATTATTCTCCCTTATATTTATACCTTATAGAATCTATCTGCTTTACATATTTATTATGAACAGTTGGTCATACATAATGTCTTTATTAGGATATATTTTCTATAAGTCTAAATTTCATAAAACATCCTTTAAACAGATCTATTTACAGGTGTTTTTTTTTTTTTAGTAATTGTGGATATACCTCTTTCTTCCATTTCCTGTTGATTCTGGTCTATTGCTCTCTCTCTTGTGTCCTGTAAGATGAATAAAAATTTTAGTAACAGATTCTATGATATATTATTTCTTGCTCCTAGGCCCCCACAACATTTTAAATATTCCAGTCGACCTTTTCCGCCATTCTTATTTCATGTCACCTGGCAAATTTCATCAAGGGTTTAACAGTTCATACCCTTCTACATATTCTTCATTTTGAGTTGATCTTCCTTATTCTCATTCAATTCTATTTTTTTAGTAATATAACTTCTTCAGGCTTTTTATTCTCAAATACATTTCTCCAGATAGCAGCTGTAACCCTTACTTGCCCTCATTCAGCAAATAAATAAGGAAATAAAATGCACTGAGCTTCTTGAAAGCCAATTATTATAACAGTTTGAGAACAAGAAAATTGCTGTACTGATGAATAAAGGAGGGACTAAAGGTTGTGTTCCTCACAAGTAGAGCACAATTGTGAGTTCCTGGACCCTCCCGAGTTTTATTCTGAACAGGCTAAACATACTACTTTTTTAAAAATGAAGTTTTTCTCGGTTCTGTAATATTTGTTTACATTTGTCCATACCTATGCTTGCCCAGTGTTTAACTCTCTAGAGCACAGGTGGCAAACACAAGGCCCGCGGGCCGAATCCGACCCTCCACCTTGTTTTATCCAGCCTGGCACCTTGTTTCTACCTGGCGGCAGTGCTGAGCTCTTGCTTAACTGTTAAGGAGTAGTTCCATTTATACAGTCCTAAAATTATATTCGATCCTTTGAAGGCAACCACAGGCTGATGTGGCCCCCAGTGAAAATGAGTTTGACAGCCCTGCTCTAGACCTTGCTGCTCAGAGAGAGGTCCTGGGACCCGTAAGGTGAGCTTCACCTGTGGGGCTTGTTAAGAAGACAAAATTGCAGGCCCTTCCCAGAGCTCTGGAAGAAGAACCTGCAGTTTCTCTGAATCCCCAGGTAATCTGTATAAGCAGTTCAGTTTGCGAGCCCAGCTCTGGCAGGCAGAAAGCACTCTTCTATCTGCCGCATATAAGCTGCAGCTGACATAATTAGTTAATCAAGCAAAAATGATCACATTTCTTAATGAGAAGGAGCAAATGCTGGCTCTATTTTCAGTGGCAAAACAGGTTATTCCGTTCCAATTGAAAATAGAGATGACAGAGATGGAGACCAAGATGTTTAATTTAAGACAGGCATGGGATGCAATTATATTTGCTGAGTGAATGCGGCTGCTTAAACAATTGGACACAGGTTTCTTCTTTCTTCTCATTAAGGCAAAGGGAAGAAACAATAAGCTTCCAGAGCTCAAGGATCTAGAAACCAGCTAGTAAAGACATGCTATTCAGTATCTTCCCGTCCACCATTTTGCTTTCTTGAAAACATTGTACCCAGCCAGTTAGCATTTAAAAGGTCAATTCTCCTTGTTCCAAAAAAATGAATTTACAGTGTCTCCACTGTAATTCCACATCAGAAGCTTTATAGTACACTATTTACAATTCTTTTCTTCTTCATTAAAATCTGATTACCAATATCTAAAAAATTTCACTTTGTTATCAATCAGTAACCTCTCTTCTAATCAGCATTATTTTTTCTATTAACTTCAGACAGTATTATGAAAGATATACTTAAACTTTGTGATCCTAAGATTTTCTATTTTCAAATTGATGATACTGTCCTCTTGCATCAAAAAAAGCACTTGAGATGGTTTAGGTTATATTTAAATGTTCTTGGCTGCAGTGTGCTTAGTGAATGAAGCCAATTATTATACCAACCATGTGTTTCCCATAGCCAGTTAAATGAACTGGGAAAAGATGATAGTTCTATCTTGTATTCCTGTTTCAATATTGCACAAATTTGGAACACACACATTTTATTCTATTTACAAGTTCCAGGGCTTCCCTTTCTATGTAGAAATAAAATAATTGACAAGTAAATAAATCGTATACATGCAATAATGAAAGAATAGATAGATCTAGAAATGCAAATTGCCTGAATAGCTAGCTGAGTACTTCAGGCAATGAGAATATTTATGTCACCCATTGTCTGTTAAACTTCAGTGATAAATAAGCAGAGTAGACAGAGCATAATGAATACTTAATGAGTCGGCTTGTCACTACACAGTAACAATATGCTATATTTTAGAATTAGAAAGTGACTCTTCTTGGGGCCTTGGGGGTGTTTGGGGATGTAAGTAGTGTATGAAGAGAACAACAGGACAGTAGAATTTAGTCTGCTACCTGCGTGGACGCGACCTAAGTGGAAAGAATTCCCTTTGCTTTTGCAGCATGTGCACCTGTGTGGAGATGGACCGGTCATCACGGGCTGGGCAGGTGCCCCCCTTCTATTCCAGTCCACATTGCTGAGCAAAAGTCTATACATGGGTCTGATTTTTCCAAAACTGACCCATTCTAATTTCTTCAACTCTAATCTTATTTATTGCTTGTTATGTGTTTTTTTATTTTTACAGTTAACATACACGACATATATCTCAATAAGTAGACTAGAGGATGGAAAAATGCCAAAGAACTGTGTTTAACTGTTCTTTTCACAAACTGGACACTATAACACAGGAAAAAAGTAGGAATGTAGGCATGTTCAGTAACCTTCAATGTAACTGCAATGGTTATTTCAGAGTTTTGCAATAATCTGTATGTTTTGAAGACTGACCAGGTCTATGATAGTTGATTTTATGTGTCAATGTGACTGATCCACAGAGTGCCCAAATATTTCTCAAACACTGCTCTAGGTATTCCCATTAGAGTGTTTGGGGTGAGACTGATATTTAAATCAGTAGAGTTCGTGAAGCAGGTTGCTCTCCCTAATGTGGGTGGGCCTCACCCAGTCAGTTGAAGGCCCAGACGGAACAAAAAGCTGACCCTCCCCTGAGTAAGAGAGGAGGCTTGCTGCCCGACTGCTTTTGAACTGAGCCATCAGCATTCTTCTGACTCTAGCCTTGAACAAAACATCAGTTCTTCCTGGTTCTCGAGCCTGGAAGGCCTCCAAACTGAAAGGATACCTGGCACTCCTGGATCTCCAGCTTCTGGGCTCACCCTGCAGATCTCGGGACTTGCCAGCCTCGGTCCATAATCCTGTGAGCCAGTTCCCTATTGGCTTTGTTTCTCTGATTTGGCCAATACGCAGCCCTCACATAATTTCAGAGTTTTGACTGGGAAATAGATTTCTCACATGTTCCTTCATCTCCCAGGAGTTTCTCTGCATGTGATGTTCTCATTTCCATGTAGTTCTTTTCCTTAGATCAGAGGTTCACAGAGAGGTATCTGTCAGGACCTTTTAATGTTTTCGTACATACTCAATTTCTGGCCCAGGCTACGGTTTCCTTTTGCCGGCCTCTGCAAAATTTGGAGACAAGTAATAGACTAGCTCATGGTGGCTATTTCATAGATGAATTTACCTTATATCAGTCCAATGTTTAGAAAATATGCTAGTGAAATCATTGCATATTATACTGTCGAAATTGTCAAATGTATCACAGAGCTAGAGAACAGGGTAGATTTCAAACTGCAGATGGTTGTAAAGAATACTACATCCATAAAAATATAATTGACACAGAAAGTCTTGCTGTTTATCCCACAGCTACTTCCCATTCTTCCTTGAAAACAGACGTCTTGTCATTTGAGACCTTGGGCTCCACGGATAAATCATGAAAAGTCTGAGTCAGTAACGTAGTCCCGTTTCCCCTTTGCCAGGGACGGTGTGAGAGGCTCTGAGATCAGAGGAAGTGTGTTGAACGCTTCTGGAGCAGATTTCACCCCTCACAGAAAAAAGGAGAAGACCTTGTTGCTCTTTATCTACCTTCTTACTTTGGGAACGTTCAAATAAGGATGAGTTCTCTAGACCAGGAGCGGCTATTTATTTACAACTGGGAAGTGAAACTGGTGTGCCGGATGAGGAAATTCTATGCCCTAAGGAAGGCCAAGTTAACGGGTGGGAAGAAAACCAGATTTTTAAGAAACTGCTGAGCCACCAAACCAACCCTGGAAGCAACTACCCACCTTAAGACTCCTTATTAGGTAGAAATCCAGCATTGCCATGGTAATAAGGTTTTGCATTGCTTTTCACCAAGCACAAACACGTGGGACAATCTGACGTAAATATTTATGTATTAGAATGTATAAATTTGTCCTTATTTTTAATCATTCATTCATGTCATGTTAACTTCACACTGAATAACCTATGTTTTCTTGCCTTATGATTGCACTATGTTCATTTCCATTATGAATTTCTTTATTGACATTCCCATTGATTTAATACCCTACGGTTGCCTTTGCTTGCATCATGTAATCTTCTAACCTACTTTACTATAAATGTAAGGAAAGCATTTTCTTTACACTAGTGATCTGGGGCGCCTCTCCGAAGTTCCCAGAATTTGGAGCAAATGATTCTTTTTGGGTAAAATAACCTTTTTTTTTTAAAGAAACGCCTCGTGATTTGATCCTGGGTCATTGTAGAGAGTGAAGTCCCCTCAACAGAACAAACATGACAACATGTAATGCTTATGATGAAATACGTGCTGCTCCGTTCACTAGTCTATTCCATCAGTAGGGGGAAATAATGTATACTTGGGCTTGAGCCAGAACAGACCCTGAGGGCACAGTAAGCTGCGTGAGCTCTCTCTGCACTGCTGCTCCTCCTCAGTCCTCACCGACGTCTTCACGGCAAGCTCCCTGGGGCCAGCTGACCAATGACGGAAGAACGGAGCCTGACTCACAGAAGTGCGCAGAGACCAGCATCCGCCAGAAGCAGATTGTGCAGGCACGGCAGCTCCCGGGAGTGCAGTCTTAAAGAACTTCAAGCTATACATGTGGTTGTGCACTATTCCTGCACAGAGAGCTACGGTTGATTTGTGTGTTGTGACTCATGATTCGGCTAGAGGATTGAGGGCTTGGAAAGAACACGATTGGAGGAGCGGTGACAAGGAGCCTGGGGGAGGAACTGCATGGATGAAGCCCTGAGATGGGCCGGAGTATGTGGACATGTGTGCCTCACGTGAGTGCTCACCAAGCCGTGGGCAGGAAGACTACCAATCACAGGCGTAGGTGTGAGACAACCGAATGGACAGGCAACCTTGGTGGTGGTCGGGCAGGATAGGCATAGGCTCAGCCACGTGCCCTGTCCCTCACCAGGACAGTTTGTCTGCCAGGACCATTAGCTGCCCAACATGCAAGCTACAGGGACCAAGGCTGTGCACCCAATAATGTATTTTGGGTGACAAAGCCACTCAGCTTTTGTCAGACTTGTTAATAATATTGGGAATTCTCTCTCACAGTGGCAGCAGGGAGTTTTCTAAGGGGATAGACATTCATTCCGGAGCTGCCCTGTCTCTCTCTGCACACAGAGCTGCTCTGAGCGTGCCTCTCTGTGGGATTCCTGAATGCCTCGTCTGCTGCTGTGATATCTGATTCTATATTGTGCGTATGCAAGGAATTCACTGTGTAAGAAAAGAGTAAATATTATTGGACTTGCCTGTCTTATCATTTACTCTAATACCCCCAAAACAGCTGTGATTACAGAATGGTGACTCTTCTATGAAAGTCTCCGCTCAGTGCCAGCTTTAGAGACACTGGCTTGCAAGTTTGGGTGGGTGCCAGAGGGTGTGGTGTGCAGGCTGCACTGGTAACCAAGGGTGAGCTTGCACGGCATCCCCACGGAGCAACAATACACAAATCTTTGACCTGGGTTATGGGCATCACCTGTACAACTACTGATCTTTCCAAATTTTTGTGTCCCGTCTCTGAGATCCTGGGCTTTGCTGAATTAGTAGCCAAGGGGAGAGTCACAGTAATATTCCACTGACAGGGCCTTTCAGGGCTTCTCATGGCTCTGGAGAAACAGTAATTTAAGAAGTGGGTACATTGTTGCCTGGGGTAATAAACTTTGACCCTGGAGGGGAATTTAAGTTGCAATTTCTGAGAAACAATGAGAAGAATCCAGGGGATTCCCTTGGATGGCTACTAATTCTGCCAAGTCCTGTGGTAAAAATTAATGAAGACTAATTGAAAAAAATGTGGAAGCAACCAAGATCTCTTTCAGCAGGTGGATAGATAAATAAACAGTGGTGCATCCACATAATGGGATGCTATTCAGTGATTTTTTTCTTAAAGGAGCTATGAGGCCACAGAAGATGTGGAGGACATACCTGGGATCACTAAGTGGAAGATCCAGTGGGAAAAAGCTACATCTTGTCATATCCCAGCTCTGCGACATCCCAGAAACTGTAGAGACAGTGAAATCTCAGGGGCTGCCAGGGCCTGACGGAAGAGGAATGAGTAGGCGGGCGAGGCCCAGGGCATCTTTAGAGCACCGAAACTGCTCTGGACAACTCTGTAATGGCAGATACAGGATGCCAGGCTTTGGCGAAACCCATAGAGCTGTACAGCACAAAGAGGGAACCCTTATGTCACCTGCAGGCGCTTGTTAATCACAATGTGTCGGGACTGGGTCATCAGTTTCAACACGTGCACCGCACCAACACAAGATGCAAGATGCGTAAAATAGGACAACCTTGGGTGGGGGTGGCGAACAGAAAAGGAAAGTGTGGGAACGCTGTACTTTCTACAGCATTTTTCTGTAAACTAAAACTGCTCTAAAAATACAGTCTATTAGTTTTTTTAAAACAATTTGAGAATGACCCCAGAAAGCGTATGCCAGTAGATGCTGCAGGACAGGTCCATCAGAAATGAAGATCTGACCACCTTCCACTGTGGCACACTGACTAGTGGAGATGCGGGCTGAGGGCACCGGGTCCAGGACAGGCCTGGGCACCATTCAGAGAAACCAGGGCCTTCACTTCCACCCACGTTTTCTTTCCTGCACTGTCTTATACACACAGGTGTGGCACAAACAACACCCCCTTTTATTACATAAGAATCTTCTATTACAAAATCAAAAGCGTGCAGCTCTGTAGCATAACAACACCGTACTCAAGCCCACCCTGCGACATTTTAGGTGAAATGTTCAAATCGCCTTCCATCTCGTGCGAGATGCTCCTCTACCCTGCCGACCACACCATGGCATTACTTCTGCCAACCTTGGATACCTATTGGATATGTAACATCTTACCTGTTTTTCCTGCCTCTCTCCTTTCCAGTGCTCCCTCTTTTCCATATGGGATGTATTGGGGGTAGTTAACTTAATTTTGAAGCCACAGGTGATGTAATGTCAAGATAATACAGTGAGGGACTCAGAAGAGAAATGGGCATTACCCCGAATTCTCAGACTTGGAGTGGGTGCCCTTGACTGCAGAGACTGTTAAGAAGTTCGCGGTACTGGGGAGACTGTAGGTAGGAGTCCACTTGGTGGAGCAATACTGACAGTCACACTCTGTTAGGAGAAGCATAGGGTCTTTGGGTTTCATTGAAAAAATCAAAGTTTATGCTGATCCTGAGCCCATCAGAGCATGGCTATTTGTTACTGTGTGAAATATATTCCTGTGTTTGGAGGAGTCCCCGGGCCTGCCAGTGAGTCTGGAGCAAGACACCCACCACCTCTTGCTTGAGACGCTGCAATGCCCAATGCTTGCTAGCTCAGCCTCCTCTGAAGCTGGAGTCCCAGCCTATGAGCGCGATGCGGCCGAGCTGTTTGCCTGTGCTGAACTCTGACTTCGGACTTCTTGGAAAAGCTCACAAACTCAGTGAAGTGTTCTCTGCTTCTCAAGGAGGCAGTGCAGCAGCGGCTGTGGTGGCTGCTGGGTGGTGTGCAGCACTGTGGCGATGGTGGTTAGCAGTCGGCCTGGGCCTGAGCTACAGGCGCCGGGCTGCCGGCTGCCCACGGGGGGCAGCTCTAGTGGTGGCGGCGGCGGTTTCTTCTCTGATCAGTTAGTTCTACAGCCTTGTTTGGGGCATGCTTCTTGGCAGGGAGACTTGAGTCTACTTTTCCAATCTTTTCAATAATTCCACAAGCTCCCCAATATTTCTGTGATAAATTTCTTTATTGTTAAAGTCAGACATGTTAGGTTTCTGGGTTTATAGGGTTTAAAATCAAAGATATGTGAATGTCACTTGCTCAGCAAACATTTGTCTTTTCAAGATATAATCTGTGTTGCATCCGGTAGAACGATTAGAACTCAACAAGTACACTCGAGGTAAAGATCAAAGATATCTTAAGTCTGGCTGTTCTTAAAAATATAACTACATAGACCTCATATTTTTGGCTTAGGGGAAAATACGTTAGGTAAAACAACACAACAAAACAAGTGGTAAACTAACAGTCTAAATGGTCTCGGGTGTTTGGGTCCAAATATCCAGATGAAATATGTTGATTTTAATCTCGTGGGAAAAGTGGAACATAAAACTATACCCCCAATCCAAAACAGTGTTTTCAATACTAGAAAACAGTTTCGTTGCAGGCCTTCAGTAGATATTAATGAAAAAAGGAATATCTAGTTAATAAATATAAAACTTGTGGGCATGATCATAATTTGATTTTTTTCACCTTTTGAAGTGTTCAATATTTTTTTGTGCTTCGCAAATCTCTAGAAGTATAAAATATAAACTTCAGTATTTTCTAAATGGATTTAAACACGGACTGTTTTACTAACTGAGACGTTAGCTCGCAAGCATTCTAAACTTTTTGGCAAACACTAGTATAACACGAATGCATTCAGATGATTTTAGTTGCAAGTAGCAAAAGGTGTAACTCAAACTGGCTCACATAGTAAAGAGAATTTAGATGGCAGTGAAGACTTGGGTGATTCAATGCAGAGGTTCACCAACAACACAGTGCAAGTGCTTCTTACCTCCGTGTGTCTCTACCTCTACGCGTTAGGTCTCAGTTCCATTCTGGGGCCTGAAACTCCATGTCGTCACGAGACTACCCTATTCCTCATGCCTCCGCTTCCTCTGGCCCTTTCAGAGAGGCCATTTGGCTCTCACTCATCGAGTGTAAAGCTGTGCCCCTATCGTGTTTAATCAGCTGAAGGCACCAACGACCAGAACCAGGAGCCGGGTGCGTGGTCCTTTCACTCCAACACTGTTATGACCGAGGAGGACACTGTCCAGGTAGCAGTGTGTGCGGCCATGGCACTCATTCCCATTGCGGCAAACGCGGCCACTGTGATGCTGCTAGAACAGAAATCCAAGGAGCAAGCTGGGAGCGCCTCTTTTGTTGGCCTGACGAAATGAGGCTGCTTTCAACTGGGTGGTTTAGAAGCTTACAGGAGCCTGTATGTCCCAGGGAGCAACTTTCTGACCCATATGTCTAGGACATTCCATTAGTTTGTGTATGTATGTATGCACTGTTTATGATATATGACATATACGAGTATATTACAGGTGCAAATACTTTAACATATGCCCCCCACAGACATACACAAACATACACACCGCCATCTATAGTTTGGAGGCCTTCATGCTAAACTCTTTCCCTTAGAGAAGGAAGAAGAAGGATGGGCACAGCAAATGAAAATAAACCTTTGGACTTTATCCACATTTGCAGTGTGTGCATCTAACTATTTTACATGACGAAGGTATTATGCTTTTGTGATTTAAACACTACTTTAAAACAAGAAGACGATCTCCCTTTCACAAATTCAGCTCTCGGCCCAAAGATATGAAAGTGTATTCCAGATAGGATTTGTCCCCCATGCTCCTGTGTGGAAGTTTGGAAGGCCCCTCCATTTTGGACAGGCCTAGCGCATAGAATCACACATGGGCACAGTGGCCCGCACTGTCACCCAGACACTGACAGAGAGATGGAGGCTGCTTCAGAGCGATGGCACCTCCGGCGCCTGCATCAGCTTTCCCTTCTGTCCTCGGCGTCTGACACAGTTCATGTTACCGCTATTCAGCTCCTGAGTGAATATGCGAGTCCCTGTGCAGGGTCTTGTGTGAACCTGTAAATAATTAAAGAGGTATTAGCTCCCCGGAGGGCCAACACAGTTCCGGTAGACAGGTCCCCAAGATATCTAGGGCCCTAATCGTGCAATTTCCCTAAAAAGCCAAGCTTGAGGAAGAGGGCACATCTCTCAGCAATGAGTAGTATAATTGCTCTCAGCAGTTTGTCTGCTGCTATGTAACATTCAATTGCCAGAGTTAAAGGTGGAGCAATTCAAAAGAAAAATTGCTGGTTGGGAGAAATGAATAGCCACATCGACTGTTGGCAGTGTCTTTGGGTTAAAGCCTCTATGTTAGGGTTTTTTGCAAGGTTTACATTTTTAATGAATATGCTATTCAGCTTTCCATGAGTTTCTCTCTAGGACAAATCAGAAACTGATTTTTGATTATAAGCCAAAAAGCCAACAGCTGAGCTGAGAAGAGCGGAGAAGTATTCTGAAAAGAGGGGTCTATCAGTACCTACCATTCTAAGAGGATAAGGACTAATCAGACCAAAAGAACCAGATACAAGTAGTACAAAAAGCCTATGAAATGCACCAAGAAAAAAGAATTTATTATTTTTTTAAGAGGAAGCATTTAACTTGCCAGAAAGAAGAATGAGCAATTTGAGGTCTGGGACTGCTAAGTCCGAGCAGGAAAAGAACCAAATAAAATACCAAAGAATTACTTGAAGTCTAGAATAAGAAGCTTTAAATGTTCTCGAAAAGACCTGGGATGCTAAAAGGTATAGTTCAGTTCAAAGTTGTGACCTATGAGGCTCCTATAGTCTAGTCTCTGTCCAATGGTTTCTATAACCTTTTAGATTTCTAGTCTACCGATATTTAATTCACATCTCAAGTACTTAAAATGTGTTTTCATTGTTTACTTCTTTATTTCATTATAAAAATAATTAACTCCATGACATTAGTTTTAAGTAACCCGTTGGGTGGAAAATGGAAAATAAATCTCTTCCTTTTCCCTACCTATGGTTTTATTCCCCAGAGAGAGGTGCTGTCGATCATTTCGGTGTACTGCACTAGTGGGTGTCCTATTCATTCATGATCCTTGATTTTATCATTTAATAATGTGTCGTAGAACTCTTTCGTAACGGCCTATATCTCCACCTCGTGCTTTTAGTCACTGCTTGGAGCATCGTGCAGAAGATGCACCATTGTTTACTGACCCAGTCTGCTGCGAATGGTCCTCCGGGTCGTTTCCGACGCGTCCTTGCAGACAGCACTGCGGCGAGCGCCCCTGCCCACGTGTTATTACAAAGATGGCATCGGGTTTGCTCTGTCAAAGGGAATGAATATACACTGCTGAGTTTTATAGATGCCACTGAATTGTACACAAAAAAAGATTTAATCACTATACACGTTCTATGAGAGTGTCTGAGCAGAGCCCCTATTCTCAAGCTAGCAACAACACTGGATTTTATCAAATATAAGTTTTGCCACCTTATTAGTTGAAAAATGATAGTCCATTGCTATTTGGATTCAAATGCCTTGAACTATCAATGAGACTGAGTAACTTTTCACATATTCATTGTTAATTTGTTTCTCTTTTTCTTTGTAATAGGTGTCCATATCACCTATCCTTTTGTATATTGGGTTCCTCACTGTTTTCAGGATAATTTGTAAATTTAAAAAAATAATCTCTTGTCCTGGCTGGTGTGGCTCAGTGGACTGAGTGAGGGTCTGCAAAGCAAAGGTTCGCTGGTTCACTTCCCAATCAGGGCACATGCCTGGGTTGCAGGCCAGGTCCCCAGCAGGGGGCATTCAAGAAGCAACCACACACTGCTGTTTCTCTCCCTCTCTTTCTCTCTCCCTTCCCCTCTCTCTAAAAATAAATAAAATCTTTTAAAAAATGATCTCTTTATCTGCCGAGTATGATTCTAATATTTTTTCTCAATGTGTTTATCTTTTAACAATGATTGTAAAATTTCTCAGCCCTGGCTGATGTGGCTCAGTAGACTGAGCACTGGCTAGTGAACCAAAGGGTCACCTGTTCAATTCCCAGTCAGGGCACATGCCTGGGTTGTGGGTCAGGTTCCCAGTATGGGACACACAAGAGGCAAGTACATATTGATGCTTCTCTCCCTCTCTTTCTCCTTCCCTTCCCCTCTGTCTAAAAATAAAATCTTTAAAATATATATTTTATGTAAACAAATGTTTATTCTTTGCCTTTAATATTTCTAGGCTTGGGATTTTCCAGACCTCCCTGTAGACCACCTATGGGAAATTTGCTTCAGAGACAAACTGCTTTTTTCCTATTTGATTGTTGAGCAAAGACTAACATTGGCAATGTAAAGCACTCGGGAAATTTAATCGATGCATAATTCCTGTTGACTCTCATACCAATCCCATGGGATTAGAACTATTTACCATGTCTATTTAAGGACAAGGAAACTGTGATTTAAAGAGCGGAAGTAATTTTCCCAAAGTCCCGAAAGAAGTAAGTGGCGTTGCCAGAATTTAAATCCAGGCCACTTGACTCTGAGCCTGAGAATGCCGCCTCTGCAGACAAGCCGTTCTCACTGCAGTTTATGTTATGATGTCTGCAACATTTTACAACACACGTTTTCATGTCTCCAGGACATCTTCTGAAGGGTGGGGGTGTAATCATCTCTGCCTTCCCTACAGCATAGCATAGGCCTGGAAGTTAGAAAATGATGGAAAATATTTACTAAAAGGTGCTTTTTTCTGTGATAGTTGTTATAAGCATTCCTCTAATTGTGTGTGTTTACCAATACTATAAGGGAGTCAAAAGAAATAAGAATTATGGGCCTTTCCTCTGAGAACTTAGAGTTATCTTGGAAGGTAAACTATATATGTGTGTGTGTATGTATATTCTTCGCCTTTATATACACACACACATGTATAACATATATACATATATACACTGATAAAAGCCTGAGGGATGCTTACAAAAGAATGTTTACTTAATCCCTAAAAGGCTATATTAGTAATGAAGCAAATCAGGTTTGTTAATAGACAACTCAATGAATGAATGAATGAATGGTTTTCTTTGGCTAGCCTGTTAATTTTTTTCAGCCTTTATACTCGGCCTTATGATTTCTTTTAAACACCTCAATCTGGCATTGTAACCAGCCACGATTGCAGGTGAACCTGGGGAGATTTAACTCACACACGTCCCGTCTATGTGACTGCGCAGGTGTGGTAAATGGATGTCTCACGTGTTCCTCGGGAATTAGTTCAAAGCCCTTCTGAGCCTGGGTCACGCATCCTCGTCCAGCACACGGGTCTCTGCCCGGGACGTGGAAGGGCCTTGGCTGCGGAGAAGTTGCTGCCGCGTCACCACCCCCCGGACAGGGGCCTCTCAGTCTGGTCTCCGTCTCCAGGCCCCGCCTCTGGAGCGGCACATGCGCAGCCTACAAGTGCTTCTCTTCTAGTCATTTGATTCCGAAGACCCTCTCTTTCCCAATTCGTGATATCCACACCAAGCACGCGGAGCTGGCCGGAAGGCAGGGTTAACCGGCTCTACTACATGGCTGGTGTGCGGTTGACACGTTTCTTTATAAAACGTGTGCTTGTACGGAGAACTCTGGATAAGCTAAGCTCGGGGAAGGATTTCCTCGGCCGTGTCCTGACACGTAGAGACGTCTCTGTGAGCTTCGCCATCAGCAAATGCACAAGCCAAAATACAAACATTCCTAAGTAGGATTATTTTGATCACACTTGCAGATGGTATATGAGGTAGCCCACGACAGGTAAATAATACCCAGGTTTAAAAAAATGATTATTTCTTAAAACTCGGTGCTGAGAAAGAAAGGTGTGAAGTGTGCAGAGGTCTGCGCGGACAGCGTGAGTGCAGACACATCCGACGTGAAAACGGGGCCAAGGACTCGCGGGTGGATGATGGGCCCACATCAGAGGATGCTCTGTTCCTCAAAGCTTCTGAAGTGATGGCAATCCTTTACTAACCGAAAGTGAAAGTGACCTTTTCTAAGAAAGAGAACAGGTCAAAACAAATGGACTTCGGAGACAAACACTGAGCAATGCGCATGCAAAAGCAGCGGGAACGCGAAGGACTGGAGCTCAGAGGCGGCGAAGTTTGGGTGCTGCAGGAAGCCTCGTGGTGTCGTTTCCAGGCAGTTGCTTTGTGGTTAAGACGAGGAAGAAGGGACTTTCAGGCAGAAACTGAAACAGAGCGCGTTTCTTCATCATGACACGGGGACAAAGAGGCCGCTGTGCCAACGATTCAGAGCAAGGAGACCTGCGGGAGGACCAGCCTGGGCGGAAGCGGTGAGTCAGGGAGGAGCGGCGGGCTGCGTGGGGGACGGGCAGCGCTTTGATCCGTGGAGGCTGCAGTGAAAAGCGCGGGGTGAGGTTGAACGGAATCTGCTGGCTGCACATTTTCCTATAAAACAGTAAATTCCAGCAGCTCTTCGACCCTTTCCAGCAGAGGAAACAGCAGACCAGTGGGTGGAACGTTAGACCTTCCTGGAAGAAGAAGGCTACTTGTTGTCTTTTAAAAACTAGTGCAGGAAAAAAAAAAAACTATGAGGGGATAATATGCCCATTAATTAAATATATCTCTAGCTACCTTCCTATCTATAGCATCATTCATTTATTTTACTTCTCTCTGTCTCCCTGTTGCCCAATTGTTTCAAGAATTCTTTAGTTTATTTTTAAAATTTATATCTTATTGATTGTGCTATTACAGTTTTCCCTCTTTGCTTCCCTCCGTCCAGCACCCCCACTCCCTCAGGCGACCTCCCCACCATTCAGGTCAATGGGTGGTACTACAAGTTCTTTGGCTGCTCCATTTCCTATTCTGTACTTGATTTGCATCCCCAGGGCTATTCTGTAATTACCTATTTGTACTTCTAATCTCCTCACCTCTTCACCCATCCCCCACACCCGGTCCCCTCTGGCAACCATCAAAACACTCTCCATATCCATGATCCTGTCTCTGTTCTTGTTTCCTTAGTTTGTTTTTCAGATGCCATTTGTGATAGATATGTGTTTATTGCCATCTTATTGTTGATAGTTTTGATCTTTTTCTTTAATAAGTCCCTTGAATATTTTACATAGTAATAGTTTGGTAATGAACTCCTTTAGTTTTTCTTCTCTGGGAAGCTCTTTATCTGCCCTTCAATTCTAAATGATGGCTTTGCCGGGTAGAGCAATTTTGGCTGTAGCTCCCTGCTTTTCATGACTTTGAACATTTCTTGCCAATCCCTTCTAGCCTGCAAAGATTCTTTTGAGAAATTGCCTAACAGTCTTATGATAACTCCCCTGTAGGTAACTAACTGCTTTTCTCTTGCTGCTTTTACGATTTTCTCTTTATCTTTAACCTTTGACATTTTAATTATGATGTGTCTTGGAGTGGGTCTCTTTGGATCCATCTTGTTTGGGACTCTCTGCTTCCTGGACTTGCATGTCTATTTCCTTCACCAAATTAGGGAAGTTTTCTTACATTATTTTTTCAAATAGATTTCCAATTTCTTGCTCTTTCTCTTCTCCTTCTGTCACCCCTATGATATGAATGTTGGAATGCTTGAAGCTGTCCCAGAAGCTGCTTACACTATACTTATTTTTTTGGATTATTTTTTCTTGTTGTTGTTCTGATTGGTTGTTTTTTGCTTCCTTATGTTTCAAATCATTGATTTGATTCTCAGCTTTGTTCACTCTGCTGTTGTTTCCCTGTAAATTGTTCTTTATTTCAATTAGTGTATCCTTCATTCCTTCATCTCTGACTGGATCTTTTTTATGCTGTTGAGGTCCTCACTAAGTTCCTTGAGCATCTTTATAACCAGTGTTTGAACTCTTCATCTGATAGATTGCTTATTTCCATTTTATTTGGTGTTTTTGGGGGGTGGGGGTTTGAACTGTTCTTTCATTTGGGCCATGTTTCTTTATTTCTTTGTCTGCTCGTGTGGGCAGCCTAGCTGTGTTGGTTTCTATATATTAGATAGAGCTACTATGACTCCCCGTTGGTAGCATGGCCTAACATATTAGGTGTCCTGTAAGGCCCAGTGGCACAATCTCCCCTATCCCCCAAGCTAAATACTGGAGGTGTGCCTTTTGTGTGGGCTCAGTACACTCTCCTCCTGTAGTTGAGCCTTGATTGCTGTTGACAGGTCAATAGGAGGGATTCACCCAGGCCAGTCAGCCACAAGGACTGGCTGTGACCACTGGCCAACAACCTCCGCCTTCCATGGAGAATCAGTTGTGTGGGTGGCATTGTAGTGGTGCTTGGACATGGTCTATAGCTGTCCACTGAGTGTGCAGACTCTGGCCTTTCCAGGGAGGTACAGGTCAAGGTTAGCCCTGACCTGTGTTCTTCCTGGTGCCACCCTGTCTGAGCTATAAAGTAGTCTAGAAGTCTGCTACTTATGCTGGGCTTGGAGATTCCCAGGCAAAGTCAAGCTGTGTATCTAGGCTGGCTGCTGCTAGTGCCAGGACTTGGGCCACTTAGCAAGAGGTACAGGTTGAGGCTGGGGGGAGGACTGGGGCCTAGTTGCTTACTGAGAGCAGCTGCTGCTTGTTTAATAGGATTTAGGAAGTTGTGAAGTGTGAGTCAAGACCAGCAATTCGTATCTTGGGTGGGCCAAAAGTCTCAGGGGATCTCCAGGGAGGGGCAAACAGTGTTAGCCAGGTTGATGGAGTCTCAGACATGGCATCAGCCTACTGGCTCTGTGGCTCTCTGGGGGGGGGTTAGAAAAGTAACAAAAGCCTCTGGGCACCTTCTGCCTGGGAGAGAGCTGGCCCCTAGCTCCTGCCTTGATGCCAGACACTTCAGTTCCTCCCTTCATGCCACTGGTTTCTTTCAAGCTGCTACCCCAGTGCTGAAGCTCAGAGGGAGTGAGTCTGAGTAGGGAAGTCCATGTGTGGGTTCTTTCAGAGAAACTGCTTGGGGCTACAGGAGTTTCTTCTCCCAGCCCAATCCACACGGGTTTTTGCAGCAATAAGTTGTGGAGACTTACCTTCCTGGCACTGGGATCCCAGGCAGGGAGCCTGGTGTGCAGCTGTGACTCCTCACTCCTGAGATATTCCTCCCAAATTTGTATCCACCACATGTGGCTATGGGACCAGCCCTCTCCACATCTCTGCCCCTCCTATCAGTCTAGATGGATGTGGTTTCTTTAATTCTGTAGCTGTCAGACTTCCATTCACCTTATTTCTGATGGTTCTGAGTGATTGTTGTTCCATATTTTAGTTGTAATATTGATGTGGTTGTGTGAGGAGGTGAGCTGTGTTTACTTCTGCTGCCACCTTAAAGCTCTCAAGAACTTTTAAGGATAGGAAAATATAAAGTAGACAAAACTATCTTTCTCGCTTTAGTTCTGAAGTTCTAAGCCTTCAGAATATATAGAGGGTTCTAGACTTCAGAAGGTATTTTGAAGCTGAGCAGAATCTACCCCCACTTTCTTATTTAAATACAAAAACAACCCCAAATCCAAAATACTTGCATTGAAATGGACAAGAGAGAAGGGGAGATACTGAAAGAGGAAAGAAGGGTGAGGCCCAGAGAGAGAGCTCCAACGGCAGAGTCACACCGGCGGGAGTGAAGAAGACTGCAGTGAGGATCTGCAGCCAGGGGAGT